>NW_011627093.1:1609255-1641576 GCF_000204515.1 Acromyrmex echinatior | reverse complement strand
TTTTTTCACTTAATAATGTTCTTTTATATCATAAAATATTATTAAATTTTAATTAATAAATATTAGATACTGAAATTAGATAAATGAATATCTTTTAAGGCTTTCACAGTGATTTTTTTCAGAGATGCTATAATGCTGGAATGCTTACGATCATCATATAAAAATATAATGGGAAAATAAATATTCGGATCAAATAGACCCGAACAGAACAACAAGATTAAAAGTAATAAAGAGATAATAAATTTTTTATTAATACTTTAATGTTCACTATTTTCTTTATAATGGGTTAGAGAAAAAATCCCTTTACAAATTAATAAAAAGATTTTTACCAACCCATATATTCTATTTAAAAAAAAAATGTTACCACTTGATAGAACAACGTTTCAGCTTTAAGAATCTATTTTTAATTGCGATACGATGATTTTTAATGGAGTTACGAGCAATAAAGTCAGAATGTTCTTTTTTACTTAATCTGCGAATAATTAAAAAACAAAAAATCATAGGAATTTTTAAAAAATGATTTTGTATAGAAAAAAACTTCAAGCTTTTACGATAGATAGTCGAAAATTCGCTCCAATTTTTTGAGAGTACGCTACAGATCTACAAAGTGAAAAGAAAATTTTTCATTTTTTTCAACTCGTAGTTTTCTTTATGTAAAAATTACAAAACTCACATAAATTCAAAAAAATTAACCATTCGAAAATAGAGATTTCAAATTTTAAAACTCTCTTTTTAAATTTATATTTTGGTAATTTTTAACAAAGATATATTAATGGAGAAAGATTTTTTTATTTGTAAAACAGACTTTTTCTCATATAAAAATTTAAAAAACCATAATTTATTCGGATTTATTTTTAATTATTTAGAAATTATTTATTTGCAAAATAAGAAACCGAAGGAATTTTTAAATTAATTTCATATGTTTAAAATTAATTACTTTATTTATTCTCATAACTATAGCTTCTTTATAATGATAAAATCTTTTATCATTATAACCAATTAATCATAATAAAGTTGAGTTTTGTTTATTTTTTTATTTTGGAAAGTTTTAATGTCTGCTAATTTTAAGATAATAAATATTACTATAATTGGTTTTCATCAGATAGCGGGAATGGCACTAAACGGTATTCTGAAGAAAGGTGAACGCGAGGAAGAAGAGCGGCGTTTCGATGAGTTAGATGATGAAAAGTTTAAGATGATCATGAAATTACTCTACAAAGTGAATGATAAGGTCGATTTGTTCGCCAAGTATGATGTGGATGAGCTGTTCGAGTGTCGAATCCTCAGCGTTGATGCAAATTATCGCGGTAAAGGTTTGGCCAGTATTCTTATGGATGATAGTGAAAAAGTCGCCAAAAATGCCGGGTTTAAGGTAGATTAAACTGGATTTTAACTTATTTGTAATATATTTATATCTTAATTTATTTTTTATATCTATAATTATATGTTCATTTAAATTTGTCTTTTTTCATTTTATCTTGATCAAAATCGAAATTAATTTATTTTTTAATTTTTTATTTTAATTTATATGAATTTATTTACCTATTTATATATGAAATGTTTCTAATAAAAATTAATTCTTTCCCGATTTCTTGTAGACACATAAAATGAATGTAAAAATTTTATGTAACATTATAAATTCAAAAAAAATGTCAAAGTGACAATAATATATATATATAAATTTTATTGATTTTACGTGTTATAAACAGGTTTCGCATTTTTTTTTATTTCATTAATTTAAAATTGTTGCGTTGGCGTGATCACTGCATACACAGCACACACTTTCCTTTTGTTTCAGCATGCTTTTCTTCTTAACATGCATGGGATAATTTTTGTTTACTTCTTCACAAGGTATAATTACAATTTATCGTTCGCACATTATTTTTCTTAAAAGATATTTTTTGCACTTTCATATGTACATTCTCTTGTAAAGGATCAGATTAACATGATAAATAAATTAATATGAACTAATAAATAATATGAATAAATGATACAGTAGATAATATATATATCAATATAAATGAATATTATATGTATTAATTTATCAGTAATTATTTTTATTTTTTACTTTCAAAATTTAATAGTCAAATTATTCATTACTTTATCAAATGACGTCAGTCCTAGAAGTATCTTAACTATTTAATTCTAGGAAAGTAATTGATACGTAGATAATATCTACCATAAAATCAATTAACGACAATGTTAACTATTATTTCTGTTTCTTATCTCTCAATATTTACAAGTTAGAAAAATGAAAAGTGAGTAAATGGATTTATTCATCAGATTGTTTATCTATATTATTAAGCTGATTACAAGGAAAAAAGGCTTATCGTAAAAATCAAATAAAATTGATAACGAGTTACACAGTTCTTAAAATCATTTTTATCTATCAAAGGGACTTCTTGTTTCAATCCACTTATTTTCCAAAAGGCCTTCAATGAGATCTTTTAATTTTATTCAAAATAAAATTTAATAAAAGAAGAATGAAAAACAAATCTGATACAGCATATCACCACAGGTGTGTAAAGCCGATGCAACCAGTGCATTCTCACTGAAAGTCTATCTGAAGCACGGCTACCAGGTGGAAGCAGAAATCCTGTACACGGAATTGGACAAGTCTATCAGACCGGCGCCGCCCCATCAGGCGTTAAAACTGATGGTGAAGTTATTAAATTGAAGATAAAAAATGAGAAAGTCCGCTCGCTTGGAGAGCTTATAATTAAATTAAACCGTCAACACACACGAAACCGTAAAGCGTAAAGTAGATAAAAGATATATGTATCATCGTCGTGTCGTGACAATAACAGCACTTAATGTATGTCTCGATGTCACGAATGACGTGACATCTTCTCATAGAATATTTATTAAAAACAAAAGAGAAAAGTATGTATTATGCGTTTCACGTAATACGTGTCGAAACGCATCCGAATGGTATCCGGTATTACTGCCCCTGTGTGTTTTGAAGAAAGAATGTTCGTTGTTAAGAGAAACGAAAGCGAAGAACAATGATTTAATGAAATTGAATAATTTAATACAGTGAATCAGGTATAAAGTCTATCAAATGTTTAGACGTCCATTTAGACGTTTGATAGACGTCTCACATTCGGATCTTTTATTTCTGTTCTGCACGGAAGTCAACACGACTCTAAAAGTCAAATCTATTATAGCAAAAAAAGATATAATACAAAATGTAAAATCGTATATATCATTTAATTCTTATATATGTTAAAAATCATAAAGATTTAAAACAAACGTAAATACTAATGATCAAATCTAATTGAACGATAAAATATATATGTATAAGAATCTACTTTCTAAAAATCCCGTTATACTACAACAATTTTGGAACAAGTAATTTTGGAACATTTTCTAAGAAAACAAAACATTTTAATATTATCATTTCTATTATTAGTAATATTATATTTTTGATCATATACATATATATATTTTTCATAATTAATTTTAAAAAAGAAGTGGAGTATCTATATATGCATGTATGTAATAGGAATTCAGAGAAGATATCTGAAGATTAAAAGGAAAGCATGAATTACAACAAATATTGATCTGATGAATTCTAAAAATTCTTAGAAAAAAACAAAAAGAAAGTCATAAAATATCAAAGTACCAAATACTATTAAATGTCTTTACATTTCGTGATTCGCTGAAGTTACCGTGAAACATAGTCATGAAGTGAACGTTCAAATATCATTTTTCTCCCCTCTTTCTTTCTCATATGAACATCAGCGAAATGCGATGATGTATAAGATCTTTTTCTAACTTATATATATATTTGTTACGTTCTATCGAAAGCGGCGATTTCTCGATCGTAATATGGAGATGTTACTCTAGATATAACGGGTCCACATAAATTTAAAAAAAAATTATTCGAGAAAAAAATAGAAGATATTTTTGTCGGTGAAACGTGTTACGAAAGTGTATTTATAAAGTATACACGAGTTATTTTGTAAGAACATCCGTAAAATGCGAATTATAAAGCGATTTATAATAATTTGTATTACGTGATGTATCCTTTAAAAATAATAAATTTCGATTTCTTAGCAATTGAAAGGACGCGAAGTTATAGCGTGTCTAAAGTTTGAATCTGATTTTATGTTAGAATTAAATGATTAAAATTAGACTAAAATCCATTTAGATGAATAATTAAGTTATTATGTTTAAGTTGCGTTTTTTGTTGTACTTATAAATAATGTGATAATAAAAATGTGTAATGATGCAGGAATAATCAACTTTATATTATTATTTATTAAATACATATTTTATTTTTTATAACTTACAACTCTCTAAAAATTATGCATATCTAATTATATTTAGTCATTAAATATAGTTAAAAGTTCGTTTGTTGTCTAAAATGTTTCTGCAGGTTATTTTGTTTGACTTGCAATTGCATTAAGTACTTGGCTTGGACTCGCTGGAAGCTTTGAATGTCTCGTGCTGTAATTCGGGCGATTTCAATTTTTCTTTCCTCAGATCCAAACGATATTTGCTTATGTATCCGCTTGCGTCGACAATAATCTGAGTCTTTTATTATCGCTGTGATTCCCACAGGTACATTCTGTTTATAGTAAAGCGCCAAATCACGGTGAACGATTGACTTGCCAGATGGTAATTTCATCATGTAACCCTCGTCGTTTAAAACCTCTAGATCAGACACTTCTTCATCTGGATCAGCATTTTCGGCATCTGGGTAGCTGAATAAGTAATTATAAAAAGATGAATACTCGTACATCGTCTCTTCTTCGAACAACATTTTACAGTGACCCTTGTCGATCATATGCATCTTTACAGCTTGTGCGCTTCGCATTTTTCTTCCTGTAAAATATATAAATTTTTATTTGATTAAATTTTTTATAATTGTATAATATTCTTTTTGTTCAATTCACATTTTTAATTCTTTTATTTCAATCAAATATATAAATAATATAGAAAATAATTAATTAACAAAAAAAAAGATTTATTTACCTGAATCATTGCACCAAATACATTTAAATTCAACATATATCTTAGATTCTAAGTATTTTAACAGGCCACCTAGATCCACGCAGTATTCAAGATCAGGTACGAAAAATGAATGTTTCTTCTCCATATGTATCATAATGCACTCTATGGATTTATTATGATAATCACAGAATAAACAATTATCATAAATAATTTGATACTTTAAGTCTTCAAACCACTCGTCCGAATCCAAGGATTCTACATCTGAATCTGTTTCAATATCATCCGTATTCTTATTGGATGAATCTTGTATGCTTGACGACTTTTTGCTATAAGCTACAGTTGTATCTTCTTTTTGCTCCAACTTCTTTTTGTGAGTTTTCGAGGCCAAGTGATTCTCGTACTGTTTCTGATTATTGAACTTCTTTCGGCAGATTTCACAAATCTGTTTTTTCTTAATCTGGTTTGCGTTATTTTCATGATGCATCGCTTCTTTCTTCTCAAAGTCTTCAAGAGTGATCGAAGGCAATCCATTTACTATTGTACTCATATTATATCTATGCCATTCAGTACGATAATGATGTTTAAACATTGCCAAATCTGTAAACTTTACTTTGCACGTCCAACAAGTAAAGTGTTCTTGATCCAGATTCTTCATTGTACGTATTAGTTCTTTTTCTTCTTTTTAAATACCTCCAATTAATCTTTTATGAAATTTCTGCCATATAAAAAGAAAGAAAGAATAATTATTAGTACAGCTTAACAATAAAAAAAAGTTACATTTCCAATTTAGCTTTCAAATAAAATAAACAATTTTATTTCTTTTAACGAACATTTTTTGTTAAAAGATACACAGAACTCGATACAAAATTTATATTTATATATGTATATTTCATTGTATTTAAAAAATCTATTGTGTTAACTTAATCAAAATCATAAAAAAAGCTCGTGATAACAAACAAAACGTTATATATGCGAAAATAGCTTGACAACCATGGTGAAAATTTTTTTCAGAATTTTTCATATAATTTTTTAGAATTTCTATATAATTTTTCAGAATTCCTCTATAATTTTATAATTTTCTCATATCTTTTATATGAATTGGAACAATTCTACATCTTTTCTAAGAATTTTTCATATAATTATAAAATAGATTTTTAAGATTTTTAAGATTTTTTGTAAGTATAATTTCTGATAAAATATTACAAAAATTTAAAAAATCTAAAAAATTAAAAAATACTTTTTAAAAATTATGGAATGAGAAATTTCAGAATATTCCAGAATTCACTTATATGAGAAGTTCTGAGAGAAGATGTAAACTTTCCGAATATTTCTGAGTATTTCTGAAAAATGTTCCAATCATATAAAAATTATGAGAAAAATTTTTATCAAGGAAATCCTCGATCAAAATAACATATTGTACCACGTGGTGTTTTAGAGGTTAGATGAATTATCGCTTAAAAAAATTAAGTTGTGATGCTGATTTGTCAATTATGTGACAATTTTTCACTTACCTAATCTGAAAAAAGTTTAAGAAAAAATTGATGAAAAAAGTTACGTAACTATAATTCCGTAAAATAAAAAATTTTATCTCTTGTTGCAGCCACAGATTCTTATATAGCACGTACCAACAACCAGAGTAACTAGCGTACTGGATAGTACTGTCCTAGACTATACTGGAGTAGAGAATGCAGAGATACCAAAGATGCACATTTGGTCCTCGACACAGAGAATGATCGAGAATGCTCGAAAATGAACGAGATGATCGAGAATCTACCCCCTCTACTTTTGCTTCAGCCATTGATGTTGCGCGCGAAAATTCTGAATAGTAACCTTAAGGGGCTCTACACAATAAAAGGGACAGGGAACCTATCAGAAACTATATACACAGATGCACGATTTTTGATAGATTGAAATTCTTTTTATGAAGGAAATCCTCGATTAAAATAACATATTGTACCACGTGGTATTTTAGAGATTAGATGAATTATCACTTAAAAAAATTAAATTGTGATGCTGATTTGTCAATTATGTGACAATTTTTCACTTACCTAATCTGATGTTTTGAGAAAAAATTGATGAAAAAAGTTACGTAATTATAATTCCGTTAAATAAAAAAGTTTATCTCTTGTTCCAGCCACAGATTCTTATATAGCACGTACCAAACAACCAGAGTAACTAGCGTACTGGATAGTACTGTCCTAGACTATACTGGAGTAGAGAATGCAGAGATACCAAAGATGCACATTTGGTCCTCGACACAGAGAATGATCGAGAATGCTCGAAAATGAACGAGATGATCGAGAATCTACCCCCTCTACTTTTGCTTCAGCCATTGATGTTGCGCGCGAAAATTCTGAATAGTAACCTTAAGGGGCTCTACACAATAAAAGGGACAGGGAACCTATCAGAAACTATATACACAGATGCACGATTTTTGATAGATTGAAATTCTTTTTATGAAGGAAATCCTCGATTAAAATAACATATTGTACCACGTGGTATTTTAGAGATTAGATGAATTATCACTTAAAAAAATTAAATTGTGATGCTGATTTGTCAATTATGTGACAATTTTTCACTTACCTAATCTGATGTTTTGAGAAAAAATTGATGAAAAAAGTTACGTAATTATAATTCCGTTAAATAAAAAAGTTTATCTCTTGTTGCAGCCACAGATTCTTATATAGCACGTACCAAACAACCAGAGTAACTAGCGTACTGGATAGTACTGTCCTAGACTATACTGGAGTAGAGAATGCAGAGATACCAAAGATGCACATTTGGTCCTCGACACAGAGAATGATCGAGAATGCTCGAAAATGAACGAGATGATCGAGAATCTACTCCCTCTACTTTTGCTTCAGCCATTGATGTTGCGCGCGAAAATTCTGAATAGTAATCTTAAGGGGCTCTGCACAATAAAAGGGACAGGGAACTTATCAGAAACTATGCACAGATGCACGATTTTTGATAGGTTGAAATTCTTATTCTCTGTTCTAAAACGCGAATTTGTTGGTTGTTGCTTCCGCTGCTTAACACTTGACGCTTACATGTGAATGCACTTTTACAGTCACTGTTGTGGAATTTTGTGCGGCAGCCCTTAAGACACAACACAAACTTTTGTATAACGCATAACGCATAGTGCATAAGCGAATCAACTAATCAGAATCTTTTCTTTTCTCCCATTCCATGGAAAAGAAGAATTTCAAGTGATTGATTCCCTTATGCACTATCCATTATGCGTTATACAAAAATCTGTGCTGCGACTCAATTGGTAGAGCAAAAGTAGAGGGGTAAATTCTCAATGTTGCTTGCTCTGGGCCCCTATTCTCAAAAAGTATCGTGTACGAAAAACTAGGGAAACGCTATAGCATGCGTTACATATACTATAACATTTCCCTAGTTTTCGACACCGTCACGGTGCAATCCTATAGAGCGTATCGCGCGTATCGCGGATTAGCGGATCGCTAATCATTCTCTTAGATCTATTTGCAAATTTTGCAAGTAGATGTTTATTTCCGAACCAATATTTCCGAACGCAAATGTATGTTAATTTTGCAAGGCTCGAGTCAATTTTCGGACGGCGGTTGGTAACATTTCTACTCGGAGTAGAATTTCCGAACGCATCCAATAAGGTCCAGGAGTAAATAAAGAACGATGATGTTACTGAAATTAATAAAAATTTATGATTATACTAACATAAATACTTCGATGATGAATTATTAAATTCGTGATTTTTTATTACATAAATGCTGTACAAATAAACATGCATATTTTCAATGAATATCTTACTTATATTGTATATTGCTGAAAAATTACAATTTTTCTCTGCAGTTATGATCTTTATTGATAATCAAACTCGGATGATAACATTAAATCGCAGTTTTAAATGAAAATCGAGTATTATTAAATTTTTAATATACGTAAACATGTGCATTCTATGAAACTAATAATCATGAAATTATTATTATTATATATAGTTTCTTTAATCTTAAATTTTAATAGGTACGCAACTTTCCATATTCAACCATCTTTAATAGTATCTCGTCGGTGCTATTACCCAAATATTTAAATGTTTTTCGTAAATTTTCCCAAACGATTCTCAAATTATAAACATAAATAAATTAGAAATATTCAATTTGTCTGCTATCTTCAAGTCAGTGGTCTCCGCGAATAGAGCGTTTCCCCGAATGCAGCCATATTCGGCTGTATAAACACTATAAATATTACGATATGAGATGATGACCGGGGATATCGGGGGAAATAGATCGATGGTGAAGTTTGTGAAACGTTCAGAAACGCGAATTTCAGAGTTTTTAATTGTCGTAGTTCATGACGTGGCGATTATAGAGACAAGAAACGGGTTAAATTTAGTAAATAATAATACTGACGTACTATGAGTACGACACACTGATCAACATTGTGATTGATGCGACGCTCGCCTGTGATCTGAGACGTATAGGTTAGCGTCTAACCAATAAGGATTTATTGTATAATCATTTAACATAATGTTTATTTACCTTGGAGTTCTATAAATAAAGAACAGACGTCACGCACACACACACACACGCACACACACACACACACACACACACACACACACACCAGTCACACACACACACACCGCACATACCATTCATACATATACACATATAACATTTCTGCAGGTGGCCGAGGGATAGCCTGAATCCACGAAATTCTTTTCTAAACGCGCACAGCCGAATACATTTCAAATGACAGTAAGTGAAAGAATACTTGATTAAAGAGTAAATAATTATTAATTATTAATATTTTTAATCATTAAATCTGATAATTCTGTAAATTTTATACAATGCATGTTTATACTCTTTACTATACTACTTGATTTGGAAATATAATTTGTTTTTTAATCTTATGCACATAGTAGACTCCACTAGAATTCTCTTTCTTGCTTTCGCCAAATATTAAACATACACCCATCTCACTTTAAATTCTAAAAGTATCTCAGCTCCAAAAAAAAAACAGATCCAAAGTCTTATCTTCAGCAGAGTCTACAATGATTTTAAGACGTAAAACTTAAGTTTTAAGTTTTAAGCCATAAGAAATTGACCAATCATAACTAATTATTCTTCTTATATTCGACTGTAATTGGCCAATTTCTTATGGCTTAGAGTTTAAAACTTAAATTTTACGCTCTAAATTTTATTGTAGATGCCGCTTTATGACATAATATATTTCATTGACTTCAGTTCATTTTGGCAAATTTGAGATGACAGTAATATACTGATTTTATAATTTATTTTAACAAATATATACTGACTATTCTAATATTACTAAAGATACTTCATATAAAAATGTATGTGCATAAAAACATAATAGGAATGAGTATTTTGTTCCATTAAAAACATAATAGAAAAAATGAAATTATTTATACATTACTGTTCTGTGTCGGCTAAAAAAAATCATTTTATTGATTTAATTTGATTGTCTAAAATATTACTTATATTATAAAATATGATAGGGTATTTTATATATATATATAAAATATTGTGTGTGTGTATGTGAGGGTATTATTATATTTTAAATTTTTTGATAGAGTATTTATTAAATTTTTATTATTAACTAATTTCATATATAGTAATTTTAATACGCATCAATGCAGAGTAATCCAAATTAGAACTGTTACTTTTGACATCTTTGTATCTTTGAAAAAGATTGCAATCTTAAAATAAAACATGTAAATATCTAAATTTGCTATATATGATATTCTAAAAAAATTCTATATTATTCTGTATATCTTTTTTTATTTATATGTTTATTTTTCAGAATACTATGGGTGGAGCGCACTTATATACACCACAATCCATCTTACAACAGATGATGAACCAACAGAACCTACAGCAGCAACAGAATCTACAGCAGATTGGATCATGGATGCAAACACCACAAGTACCACCAATAACTATTCCCTGGAGTGTACCATCAGCGTTACATCAATCAGAATTGGTTAGATTTACTGGAGATACCAGCTCTGGACCAATACTTCATCAGAAAAGAAAATTAGAAGCACCAGATGTTGTAGATACGTGAGTATAATGTGCTTTATATATGTCGTCTACTGATTAATTATGTGACAAAATTTTTATAACATGTTATTCAAATAGGCGTCAAACAAAGCAGTTTATAACAGAAGAAAAAATAACTGCACATTTTAAAGATCTGCACATTAGTTCTAATTATGAATCCGAGAATCCGGCGCCATCAACTTCTACTGTTCATACGTCATCTTCCTGTTATAAGCCATTAGATATGGATTTGGATGTCGATGCAACGAATGCATTAAATACAGAACAAACAAGCGATCTACATCCAAGATTGGTCCTTTCAGAGGAACTCAAGCGAATGCAAGAGGAACCTATTTTGCCATCGACTCTTATATCTAAATTGTAAGTATACACTGGTTATATATGATTTAAAAATATGACATATAAAAATACAATGCTTTTTGAAAAAGAATGAATGAATGAATGAGAGAGAGAGAGAGAGAGAGAGAGAGAGAGAGAGAAGAAAAGAAAAAATGTACTGTTTTTTAAGCCTTGTTTATTTTTTTCTCTTATAGAGAGAGGCCTTCTATGGCTCTGGTTCTTTGGGAACCACCAAATAGACATCTTCGTATCCTACCAACGAGAAATACTCCAACGCCAATCCCAAATACATCCGACGACAATAATAACAACAATAATGTTACTATTCCCGATCTAAATAACATATTATCCAGTGCCAGATCACCATTCGAGCCAATGGAGTTATGAGATTCTTTGGTTAGTACTGCATATTTTATCTCCAAATATGTTGAAAACGAAAAAGTATAAATATTGTATTTTAAATTGAAAAAAGATTTCAATAATCTGCAAAATGTAAACTAGAGTAGGATAAGGGATAAAATGTGTTTTGCGGTTTCTCCTACTGTATAATAATCATTTGAGTGATGCATCTGAGTGAGTTTGAAACACATCTCTAATATATTATTTTCATAATCATGAATTTCACATCATTTTAATATGTCTTATTATAATTTCGCTATTTAAGATTCCTGAATAATCACCACAATCATATTGAATTGTGACGTCAAAAATGACATGGCAATTTTTATTACATACCATTTGTAAATAAAGACTATTTGGATAAAACAAAATGATGATATCGCTTTAAAATAATAATATGTAAAAATGGACGAAAACTATGTTTATCTCTCTCCAGACAGTCAGTAAATGATCGTAAAAAGTGATAAAGGCACATGAAAGCATGGTGGAATAAGAAAGATAAACTATTGCGTATAATGGCGAAAAAAGAGTGAGAGACACAAAATGACAACCAATCTTTGGACTCCAACAGAGCTCACAAATTTCAAACGCACATAATGGTGATCAGAAATTAAGTGATTGAGGTCCAAAGATTGGTTGTCATTTTGTGTCTCTCACTTTTTTTTCGCCATTATACGCAATAGCTTACCTTTCTTATTATTATAAGTGATTGGCTGTTAGCTTCCCACTATTTTTAGGCTACTGCATATCCATAGGAATAGCTTATCTTTCTTATTGCTACCATGCGTGAAAGTGAAAATATCTACGCTACGTATGTGTATTGAGTAAAAGCACTTTCACATGTCTTTTATCTACGACACTTTTTATTTACGATTATTTACTGACTATCAAGAGAAATAAAGATAGCTTTCGTCCATTTTTACAACTGTTTTAAAATAATATTAGCATTTTGTTTTATCCAAATCGTCTTTATTTACAAATGGCACATAAAATTAACATGTCATTTCTCGCTTTTGACATCACGATTCTATACGACTGTAGTAGTAACTACTCAGGAGCTTTAAATACGGCATATACCTTTTTCATTATATACGTATTCTTTATTGTATATTATTTTGTTATAATTTCTTATTTATATCATTTATGTAATTAATATATGAAAGAAATTATTATTATAATTATTATAAGAAATTATTATTATTAATATATGAAGAAATATGTATATTGGATCCGAGTATTTTCTTTCGAAAATCTATTGATTTTTTTTCTAATAGGACAAGCATAAAATAAAAATATCTTTTTGCATTTTGTTTTTTATATCCATACATTAACTTTTATTACACAGCAAATGTTAGTAATAAGAAAACAATGCAAAACAAGAATTTTAATTTAAAGAAAAATCGATGATTGAATAAAGATTCTTAGAATAAAGGAAATTAGTTAAATATCACTAATAATTTTTTTCAGTTTGTATTTTGCATGTAGTATTGAGCGAATGAAAAATAATGATTATGTATAAAGTGAGGTAATATAAATGATAACATGTAATGAGCGTTTATTATGAATGATTGGTATAAAATGATACATGTATGTATTAGTTTTGCATTAAATTACGATTATAATAATAAAATTGCATCAGAGTTTTAATACCTTTGTCTAATATCAGAATAAGAAAATTGTTGTCACAAGTTCACATTTATTAATTACTTTATTTCTTAAACTTTATAAACAAAATCTAGATAAATGCCTTACTTTTGATAATTATTAATTGTTCATTGAGAAAATATATTTGTATAGTTTATTAACTTTAGATTAATTTTTGCCAACAGTAATGAATTCTAAATATAATATATTAAATTTTAAATATTAGATTCTAAATATGAGGATCAGATTCTTTTTTGCTAAAATTTGATTTGGTTTGTTTTGTTAATTTATAATAGTATTAGACTAGTAAAAATAGATTAGTAAAACTATCTAGACTAGTAAAAATATCTAAAGAAATATATTTAGCAACACAGTCTCCTGATTTTCGTATTTTTTGAGAGAGAAAAGAAAAGATTCAAAATTAGAAATTCCAGGAATTAATTGAAGAGACTATTATATTAGTAAATTTTATATAAAGTTTTTATTTTGTTAAATTTAATTTTGTGTGTCAACTTTGTAACAGTGATTTTAATCTGCAAATTAAAAAATTATATCGCCTACAGATATTTGCCAATTTTAAATATATCCAAATTAGGATTAATAAACAAAAATTAGGATAAATATACGATAAATATAACATCCGAATTATCCAAACTAATTATTATCTATTTTTATTCAAATCTGGATGTTTGAATGAGTTATATTTAGCAACACAGTCTCCTGATTTTCGTATTTTTCGAGAGAGAAAAGAAAAGATTCAAAATTAGAAATTCCAGGAATTAATTGAAGAGACTATTACATTAGTAAATTTTATATAAAGTTTTTATTTTTTTAAATTTAATTTTGTGTGTCAACTTTGTAACAGTGATTTTAATCTGCAAATTAAAAAATTATATCACCTACAGATATTTGCCAATTTTAAAAATATCCAAATTAGGATTAATAAACAAAAATTAGGATAAATATACGATAAATATAACATCCGAATTATCCAAACTAATTATTATCTATTTTTATTCAAATCTGGATGTTTGAATGAGTTATATATTCTAAATTTTAATATCCACAGAATTACATTTAAAAATTTGAATTTAATCTATAAAATATTCTATATAATCTATAATCTATATATAATAAATTCTATATAATCTATATAATCTATATAATAAATATAATAGAAAATTAAATGCAAAACACAATAAGCCAAAATTGAAATTTTATGTAACTTTACACGTACGCACACATATAAAGATTCTTTTGTACATTATGTATGTTTATAAACCTAATGAAAATAAATATATATTAAAAATTTTTAATATAAAAATTTTAACGAAAAAAATAAGAAAAGTAAACATAATTAAATATTTTTTTATTGCAAGCTTAAATTAAAAAATAACTTCTTTTGGTTATAATAAATAAAATTTAAAAATTGTCTTATTTCTATATATTGTATGCTGAGCATATGATTTTCCATGCAAAGGGAGGTCCAGTCTTGTGAAAGGATTATGACCTTGAATATATGTCAAAGTCAAAGATGGCGCGATATCCGTTAATCCGAAATTATCTAATTTTGCAATTAGTTTTCTATTTCTTAAAATGAGGGAGGAAGGGAAAGGATCTTTTCTATTATTTCTTAAAATGAGGGAGGAAGGAAAAAATCTAAATTAATTTTAAAATTTGTATAGAATCAGCTGTGGATACTTTAAATCAAGGATTAAAATAATTCCAAATTTGAGTAATAGTTAATTCGATTATTCTTGGATTTGCCAATAATCGAAAATTCGAATTAATATCCGAATATTCGAATATTGGCAAATCCAAATTATATTTACACCTTAAACTTAGCAAATTTTTTTTCTTTTAAGTTAAATACGTTACAGACTTTTAATCTGTAATTCAGACTCTTGTACGTTCTGTTTCTTCGAATGGTCTATCTTCTGTTAAAAGTTTCCTGAATTCTTTAGGATCCTGCAACGATTCTCCATTAATCGCAGCTATGACCTTGTCGTTATCCAACATCGTTACATGGTTGCCTTCAACATAATATACATTCACCTTGTCGTGCGTGATCTGAAAAGTTTTATTCCTGTTATTAGACATCGATTATGAGAAATTAAAACCAAATGTTCGTAAAAAATATACAGAGACATATTACCTTGTGTAAGCCATAATCTTCTTCGATCATATCGACAGATGATTTCTTGGGTCTCAAAAGTGTTATAGGCGATCGTATCCATCCCAAGGATGACCAGTCGTACTTTCGGAAAGCGAGAATGTGCATATAAATATTTGTATACAATTTTTTCTGAGTTTTGGTAAGCGATATTTTGTCAGGAACGTGCGAGAAGAAAACATTTAATTTTTCTTCCCAGGTTGTACATTTCTCAAGATCTAAAAGTAGCTGCAAAAGAAAAATAAATGGGATATTGATAACAAGATCATGATGATAAAATAGTATTTTAGTAATCTTTAGTAAAATCTACCTTTCCGCTTGAAGCTGATTGTACAGTATCCATAATAGAAAGCAAGACATTATTTTGAAGTTCTTCTTCTGTAATAGCTGGAAGAAATTGCTCTAACATCGTTTTCAATAGCTCAGGAGCACCGTCAATCAATACTAGTCGACCGCTTAAACCATGTTTTTCCAGTCGTTTCACTAATTCGAGAGCAATTAACGAACCATACGAATATCCGACTATGGCAAAACCTCTTTGCTCCTCCGCTTTCGGCAAGACATACTGAAAATTCCAATGAAACATATATCAGTCTGCGTAAAGGCAAATATCTTTTAAAAAGAATTCGTACAAAAGAAATATTGAATGAATATCATTTTATTTATCATTTACATTCTTCCGTGTATACGTACTGGTAAAAGATGATCGGCGTATTCTGATATAGACATAGTATTCACCAATCCATATTGCAAAACTGTTGCGAAAGGTCTGATCTTTGATGCTAGTGGATTAAATATTTGTCCGCAACCCTGTATACTCGGCAAGAGGAACACTTTTATTTTGCGCGGATCCATCCTAGTTTGTAATTCCATACAAGTCTCAGTAGGCAAATCTACGTTATACAAAATCTGAAGCAACAGTTGTATGCCAGATAGTTCGGTTGTCTGTTCATTGATCTCTGGATTCTGTGCTTTCTGTCGTTCCAAATTCTTATCGCGCATCTCCACTAATTTAGCGAAATTTAGATTGCGAATATCTTGCGCGGTGAGGAAGATATCGTATTTACGTTCTAGTGTTTGTTTAATCTCTATGCCCATCATTGAATCCATACCGAGTTCGGTTAATGATATGTTTTGAGCCACAGTCTTATCTTTCACATCTACAAGAGTATATCAAGAGATATAATTAAATTTGATTATCGGTGCCTATATTTTTGAATAATGACACAGCATATCAATAATCTTGTTTGGAAAAATCTTCGTTAAGTTTATAATTTTTTAAGATGTGCATATGTTTGGTGGAAATAATATAAATAAATAATAAACTATGTAATTTTTATTCTAAAAATAAAATATTAATTCGATCAATATGCTTAAACAGATTTAAAAATAAAATTAATATCCTCATCTGCATAATACATATAAACTGTAGATTTCTCTTTTTGATTTTGTTCTAGGAAACTATCATAAAATAACAACAATCATACTCATTATATTTATCACGGCCTCTACAATATCGGCACCTCCATAAGCACCTACACGCTTCTCCGCTACCATCATGCTAGATACCACTGGACGATTCTGTAACAAGAAGATCTCCAACTTTTCAAGACAGGAAGATATCATTTGCTGCAAAGTACCGCCAATGACGAGTTCCTTGTTGTTGTCATGCCATTCAGCAACAAGACCAACTTCTCCTATCGCGCCCCATTGAATAGCCAGTCCCGGCAGACCGTTCGCAGCTCTACGTTCACAAATTCTCTCCATTATAGAGTTAGCCATACCATAATTTGTTTGTCCAGGATTTCCTCTCCCGCAAGAAACCGAGGAGAAAACTACGAACTGCTGAAGTTGCGGGCATAACTTTCTGGATAATTCGTCCAGCATCTTCGTGGCCCAAGCTTTCGCTCTGAAAGACTCCTCGAATGATTCCGGTGTTTGATTCTTGTAGATGCAGTCCTTCAGCACCACGGCAAGATTGAAGATGGCATCCACTGGACCCTGTTTCTCTGCAGAATTTAGTATAAATTCACAATCCTTACGATTTGAAGCGTCTGCTCCTGTGATAATAAGCACGTTCACGCCATAAGATTTCCATAACTCAACTTTCATGCGTTGGTAACCATTCTTTATTCCTGTTCTTGATGTCAACACTATATTTTTGGCACCTCGAAGTATCAACCAATCGGCTAATTCTAATCCGAAACCACCCAGTCCACCCAGAATAAGATAGGTTTTATTACTGTCGCAATAATATCGTGGATCAGCAAGAATAGGTTTTTTTTCGAGAACCTTTTTCTCATCACAAATTTTCAAAAGTATCTATAAAAGACAACATGATTTTATTAATTTTCTTTTAGTTTAATTAATTTTCTCGCAGATTTTTACTTTAACAATAAATTTAATGACTTTTTAAAACTTGAAAGTATTGTTAGGTGACTATAACAATATATAGAATACCTGGTAGTTGATGATAGATAGTGTTTGATTGTGTATAATTAATATTTTCGATAAATTAAATATTAGCAGAATATTACAGATAAACTATTAACTAGATTTATATTAAGTTTGCATTCTCTTTAATACAAATCAAGGTTATAGGATACCAGCAGAATAGAGTGTATCATTTAAAACAGCAAATTCTGTATTTGATTTTTGCTTAATCGATCTACTGTTATATTCTTCAGAAGATTCTGTTATATTTCTATTGGCATTTTGTAAAAAAATATTTCCTAATTATATATTTTGATTAAAATATTTTTCAATTACATCTATTCTTTAACTTTTTTTTCTTTAACTTTTAATTTTATATATATATATATATATACATATAATTATGTACATTTTTATGTGACTATATATATTTATATTATATCAAAATGTTAATAGAATTTGACGAAATTATATTATATCTTGGCTGCGGATTTGAACGCATTTTAAGCGCTTATAATCATCATTTTGTCTTTATCGTTCATTAGACGTAAAATAAGAATAGAAGTATTGAAAAGCGCTGAAGCGTCCAAATCGACTGCAACCCCTGTTAAATTTTTTTACCTTGCCTATGTGCTTTCCGGTCGTCATATATCTGAAGGCCGTTTCCAATTCATCCTTTTCAAAAACTTTTCTAACAAGAGGTTTGATCGCTCCATTTTTTAGACCCTCGTTTAACAAATTATGCAACTCCGTCTTTTCTTCTTCTAACTTTTCGTCTCTCAATTCAGACAAAGGAGAAATCAAATTATCAAACATAACTCCATAGAAACTAACTTCTTTCAAGAAGATCATCATTCCCAAAGGATTGTTCGCAACAAGATCAATCTTGCCGATTTCTAGGAAACGACCTCCTGTCGCCAGACAACGAACTGACGCTTGGAACTTCTCTTTGGCTAATGAATTTAAAATGATATCCACTCCCTCGCCATTGGTTTTTTGAAGTATTATCTGCTCGAAATTGGTATTATGCGAGTTGTAAATATGATCATCCGGAATTGACGGGAATATCTCGCGAATGAATTTGCGTTTTTCAGGTGTTCCTACAGTAGTAAACACCTCACAGCCTTCGTAAAGAGCTAGATGTATCGCTGCCTGGCCGATGCCACCAGTACCGGAATGAATGAGCACCTTGTTACCTTTCTTCATATCACCACGTTGATAAAGTGCCAAATAGCATGTTGCATACACGGATGGCACAGTAGCTGCGTCCTCCAATGACCAATTGTCAGGCACATACCAAAATAATTTGTCAGATTTAATTTTTATGAAGTTTGTTATACCTCTGAAAATATATATTGATCATAAAAACTTCAACTTGTAAGATGTCTTAGAACGCATACATGACATACTCTACTGAAAAAAATCATGTCACACAATTGCATGATAAAATCATGTAATTAAAACATGTAAATCACATAACGGATTGTTCCAAACCAGTACGTGAGTTTTTAAAATTACATAATTTGAAAAATCACACGATGATCCTTTTTTTCTTCTATTTCTATCATTCAATTCTTTAAAATTCGATAATTATAAAATTATATGATGGATGAAATTATTTCTAATATGTGATTTTCCAAATTACATCATTTTAAAAAAATCACATACTGATTTGGAACAGTCCTCGTTATGTGATTTACATATTTTAATTACATGATTTTATCATGTAACATTGTGACATAATTTTTTTCATTAGGGTATATTTTAGAGAAGATATTATATAAATTAATCTTAACGATTACTAATATAAATTAATAATTAAAGCTTATACAGAACGAAATAATAAAAAATTTTAAAAGATTTTATATTACGATAGATATGTTAATCAACTTTTGAAAATCTGTTAAAATTTAATACTTTTTTACGTCATATTTGTAATACCGTATCTTTTTTAAAGAAAGTATAATAAAATGACTTTTCAATGTGTAGCTTGTAAATATAAAAACGAAGATTACCTTGTACTACAAAGACCCATCACACGACGACCAGCAGTATCGATACCAGCATATTCATAGCCGATCGGGTACTCGTTGACTCGATCACATAATTTGCTAGTATCTGAAACGAGTTTTCCTGTGGTAATCATGACATCTTTAAAGTTGAGAGCCGAGTACACTACATGGATCAGATTCTTTTGATTGATATCAGGACGTATTCTGCCCTCAATCCAACGAAGCGAGCTTAAGTCACCAGGTACCTATTTTCCACAGATATACACAAAAATGTAAAATAATTACATTATATAACTATGCAGTTAAAAATAATTATATTAATAATGTAAATGTATGTGTGTACATGTAAAATGTTTCATAATATTTTCTTATATACCGTTTGATGAATATGTGCATGACGAACAAGCTTTGGCTGTAAACTCGGCAACGGTTGATGTCTATAGGAACCCCATACTTTTCCCGGTTTCAATACATTGATTGGCAAATCCAGCTGGAGCTGTTCCGAATATAACGAGTTTTGTAGAGAAAACTTAGGAGCTTCGGTATCTTGTATCAATACACTTCTGATTATTTCTCCACCCGGTTCCTTTCTTAAACAGTTCACGAAACCTAGCAAACCACTTTCTAACTCTCCACTGACGAGTATTATCCTCATATCATTGGTTTCGCTTTCAATATTCATGAATGAATTCAATTTTTCGAGCCAGGTGAACTCATTGTTGTTAACATGGACGACTTCGGTTTTTCTGACCATTTGTTCTTTCTTTTTTAAAAGTACTATAGTCTCTTCACCAATACTCTTTTCTAGAATCACATCTAAACCTTGCTTCGAAAGTGTTGAAAGATTTTCCAGCTTGGATCTTTCTCGTGTCAATACAAAACCGTTGTTTTTCAGTTTCGACAGGATTTTTTCTAATTGGTGGTTTTTATTTCTCGATAATAGTCCGATACCGACAACAAGCATAATATTATCTTCTTTGGATACTTTATTAATGTCCAAAGCGATAACATTCGGGAATAATGAATAATCGAAACGATTAGATGGGGCTGACAGATGCACCTTTGCTTGTATCAAGGGCAAATCACCTAAAATCTCAGTAAGTATGGGTGATGCTAATTCATCCATTGTCACCTTATCAGAATCGTCGATCAACTCGATGGTTTTAATATGAACAATTTGATGATATTCGAGTGCAATCTGCGTGGATAATCTAATCGCCTCCTTTAAGGATACTTGTGCTTTGTCGCGATGAGCCACAAATTTATATTCTTCGAGGACTGCATCGTCGGTTCTCGATCGGCGAGGTATGGCCGTAGCCTTAACACCACGGATTTCAACTCCACCTGATATTATAGTTTCCCATTCTTTGTACACGAATACGGGGAATTCTACAATGAGAAATTTGCGATGATATTTCTTATTTATACAGGATGATTTTAACATATTTCATCCATCATGAACAGGTAGAGTGAATCGAACTGAGTCGAAAAGTCATCTATCATTTTATAGTTTACGCAATAGTTAACGAGATATTAATTACTAAAAATTGTCAAATTGATAATAAGAAATATGATCTATATCATACAAAGATATATAAAGATTATGAGCCCTGTTATTATATTATTATTTTAGAATAAATAACAATTCTGAATTATTCTCTAATACAAAATTTTTTTACACTAATAAGTTTGATATAATCATTATGCATATACAGGGTGATTTTAATATATTTCATTACCGATGAGCAGGTAGAGTGAATCGAACTGAGTCGAAAGTCCTCTACCATTTTTCAATTTTCGCAATAGTTAACAAGATATTAATTACTAAAAATTGCCAAATATTGGTCTTGAATAATTTTTTACTCAATACTATCAATTTTATAGAAAAACTGCAAGAGAAAAATCATTTATTTTCTTCTCATAGAATTCTAAAAATTTTTTCAGAATTTTTTATCAACTTTTTAGTACTGCATTTTCTTATTTTTACCAACATGAGAAAATACGATATTAAAAAATTCTGAAAAAATTCTCAGAACTTTGTGTGTGTGTGTGTGTGTGTGTGTGTGTGTGACTTCTTTTAAAACATTTACAATTTATGTGTTTTTTAAAAGTTTAGCAATTATTGAAAAGAATTTGAAAAAATATAAAATATCTCTACTTTGATGTTTCTTTTTTTAAGAAGCGCAAGAATTAATTTTGATCTATACTAAAAGATGAATATAAAAATTATATAAATTCTATCAACAATTAAAAATCTGTTACTGTCTAATACTTTCAGGTAATATGCATTATACAAATTAAGAAATATAATCTTTTTATGCAAGCAAATTTTGCGATATAATAATAATAAATATTTGTGAATTTGGGAAATATAAACTTACGTCTGTTTTCTGGATCCAAATTTCGAACTTCTTGCTGATGAAGCTTAGTATCAATCACGATCTTACGTATTTTCGTAGGCACATATAAATCTTTCGTATTTATTCCAAGAATCATTATCTGTAGCATGTTGTCGAGGAACGTTACCCAATTACTCATCCAAGCAATGTGTCCCTTATTTCCTGACAGGGATGCGCTTTTTAAGGAACGGAAAATGCCTGAATATTGGTAACCTCGTAATCTTAGCTCTTTATAAATGTCTTTAGTAGTCAGTACTTCTTCCTCATCATCATCTTCTGGCAAAATATTAGCAGGTATCTTTTCTTGCGCTGGATTCTTCACGGTTCGAATCAATCCAGTCACAATCGAAGTGCTACCTTCCGATATTTCGAATCTTCCAGTGCCTGCAAAAATAGTTATTGTAATTAATTAAAATATTGAGTTATATATATATTCTCAGGACTACAGTAACATCAAATAGAAAACAATTCAAATGTAGAAATCATAAAAACAATCAAGTTGAAAGATTAATAATAAAAACAGAGGAAAGTTAAAAGACAGTTAATTAAGATAGTAAAAAGTTAGCACAAAATAGAGAAAAATAATAAAAGAAATCAACATAAATCAGAGTCAGAAATTAAAATTAAATTATATTTGAACACAATTTTACACAAATCGAGCAATTAAAAAAATTCAATCTTAAAATTTGAATTACAAAATGAAAATTTTAAGCATTATCTAAAAAAATTAATGTGCATTCTAAATAAATAATAATTGTGATTGTTGTCACAATTGATGATTTTGTATTGGAATTATAAATTGTTATAAATACAATTGAATTATATCCAGGAAAAAATGTTATATATATGGACATATTTCATATATTAGGTGTTTGAATTAATTCGTAGCGTTTTACAAGTGATGGGAAGTACTTTCATTAATGTATTTTTTAATGCTCATGTGAAATAAATAACATTCTTTCATTAAAAACGCTACGAATTAATTCCAACACCTAATATAATTATATATAATTGTATATAAACAATTTTTTCTTGAATATATATTGTAATAAGTTAAGACATATCAATAGTGGCAATAATTGTTAATCATACACATTTTGTATGAATAAAAATACAATGAGATTACCTTTTTGAATCATTACTATTAACTCAATATTGCCTTCTTTTGGAATATGAATAGCACGCATGAAGCTGACATCTTCGAAGACAACTGATAGCTCTGTATACAATTCCTCCTGCAACGTACCCATAGTTTCCCAAACCATAGCAAGGTATCCTATGGCAGGTATTAAATTCTTCCCATCAATAACATGACCGATCATATACTCAAAGGTATCGTCTGTTATATTCATGATAACAGTTCTCTCCCCGGAAGTGACCTTCTTTTGCAACTTGTATGCTGTTACGAACCAGTCGTCAGTGTGTTCCCATCTTAAATGAATTAAATCATTTATTATCCTAATTTCTAGCAAAACACGATGGATGTCCTAAGATAATTTTCGTGCAATTTTTTTTATTTTCTTTATTAATTAACATTTTATAAGAATAATGATCAAAGAAGAAAATTGATGATAGACAAATGATTAAATTGATAACAAATGGTTAAATTTATGGAAACGATTAAATTTTGATGCACTGAGCAAAAAAAAGTTGTTCGG
This sequence comes from Acromyrmex echinatior, assembly GCF_000204515.1. Next base: position 1,617,495 of record NW_011627093.1, on the reverse strand, counting down.
TTTATTTTAGACAATTAAATATTTAAATTCCTGCAAGCCTACCTGATAGAAGGTGCGATCATTGGGGTACCACGGCTAACTGGATATTCGACGGGCGGGTAGAGTTTCGCAATATCCGGTTGTAATCCTGCATTGTAGAGCTTGCCGAGTCCTTGTAGAACAACTTCGACATTGTCTCTGTGACCACGTTGGGTAAGCCCGATATTTGTGACTTCCGAACCAAGAGATCGCCTCAGGATAGCTTGTAGAAGAGCATGGGGCGCGATCTCGATGGTCACTGCATCCTTCGGAATCAATCGCGCTGTTTCTTCGAATAATACAGGATTCAGAAGATTATTTGTATGATATTCGGCAGATGACAATTTGGCGACCGCAGTAGACCATTTGTTGCGTGGTACAGACGTGCTCAGCCATTTTCTGCTGCGCGGCTTCGATTGAGGAATTATCTTGTTCATATGAGCCAGAAGTTTCGGTCCGGCAGGCGCGATATAACGACTATGATAGGGTATGTTACTGCATGGCACTTCTTTCGCAAAGATTTGCTTAGCCTGTTTAAATACGTAGATTTAGTTAAGACAAATATTACAAGAAAAACAATTTGGACAATATTTATATAATAATTTGATAATATAATAAACAATTAATTTATAATAAGAATTGTAACAGAATAACAGAAATATATAGTATACAGAGTCCCAAAATAATCGCTAAATACTTTATGAGCAAGTAAAGCGGACTAAATTGAGTCGAAAAGTCTTCTTTTCATTTCGTAATTTTCGCAATAGTTAACAATAAGACATTAATTACTAAAAATTGTCGTTTATAAAAATTGTTGTTTACAAAAATTGCAAGAGATAAAAATTGTTTATTTTCTTTTCATAAAGCTCTAAAATTTTTTCATAATTTTTTATCAACTTTTTAGTACTACATTTTCTTGTTTTTATTAACATGAGAAAAAATATAGTTCTGAAAAAAAATTCTGAAAAAATTCTGAAAAAATTCTTAGTTGTATGAGAAGAAAATAAACAATTTTTGTCTCCTGCAGTTTTTCTGTAAAGTTGATAGAATTTGAATAAAAAATGATTAAAAATCAATTTTCGGCAATTTTTAGTAATTAATTTCTTGTTAACTATGCGAAAATTACAAAATGGTAGAGGACTTTTCGATTTAGTTTAGTTCGCTCTACCTGCCCATGAAATATTTGGTGATTATTTTGGGACAACTTGCACAAATGTCGCATATATAAGTAAAAACGTTGGAAGTTATTTTAATATCATTTTACATTGTTAAAATCTTTCACTTACATACAATTTAGAAAAATTTTTTACAAAATATGATTCATTAAACAAACCTGTAATTGGGCGATAAATTTTTTCATAGATTCCGCAGGTCCACTAATAGTACTACTGTCAGAAGCGTTATGACAAGCCACTTCGATGTCAGGTGGACACATATCTTTGATGTCCTCGTAACCAAGACCTACAGCCGCCATTGAACCATAAATTACTTCAGTTTCGATAGACGCTAAACCTCTCGAGTATGCTGACAAGATCATTTGTTCGGCGGTAAAGCATCCGTCTGCATAAGCGCAACCGAGCTCTCCGACAGAATGACCAATAATATTATCCGGTACAATGCCTACAGATGTAAGGAGATCGACTAGACCAATCTATAAAATTCATATTATATCAGAATACAATGAAGAATAGTAAACAATTTTTTAATGATTCTACGTTTTAAAACCTTATTTATAAATTTTTAATTTAAATACTGCAATATTTAATTCTAACTTAAATTAAATATATATAATTTTTAATTTAAGAATATTAATATATCTCATTATATAATATAATTTATTAAATTAATTTAATTTTTATTTAATTACAAACGATTTATTTCTATGCCAATCATCTTTCTTTCATTTCGGAATATATTTACAATTAAGTTAATGTTTTTTCGTAGAATATAATTTATATTATTAAAAAAATAATGTGAATTTCGTAATTATATGCAGCTCACCTGTACTGCCGCGATACCCACAAATGAATGCAAAATATTATTGAAAATAGTTTTATCTTTATTTGTTAGTATATTAATAATGTCTACACCACGTGGTCGTAAGACGGCATCACATTTCTTAATAGCTTCGGCAAAGACAGGGAATCTCATCAGCTCGGTACCTATTTGAAATCAATAAATATATTGAATAAACAAAAAAAAATATAATTATTTCCATTTTTAGAAATTAAAAAGAAATTAACATAATACATACCCATGCCAGGCCACTGAGATCCCATACCGGAAAACACAAACCAAAGCGGTCTCGCAGTTCCCAAATAATTTTCTACTTCTCTTATGGAATGTTCTGCCTTGGATGTTCTGCCGACTACCGTGTATCCTCTATACAAATGTCCTTGGATATCATCAAAGTGAATGTCATGTAGCAGACGAATATACTCAATATCTACCGGATGTCTCTCGACCTACAAAAATGAAAATTAAATTTCTCCTGAATCTATAATGAATCGAAGGTGAATATCTTAAATATTAGGTGTAGTAAAAAGAAATCCATTATTTTTCCAATAGATTACTAAAGCCATCTATTGGAAAAATAATAGATTTCTTTTTATTACACCTAATATTTCGCACTGCGTTAGTTTTTTTGGAAAAAATTTTATTGCATCATATAAAAATATGCTTAAAGATAGCATAACTATTCCAATTTCATCATTAATCTCTATGACAAATATATTTTATTTATTTTCTATACATGTGTTTTATGTTATGTAATTTTTATATTTTTTGTCTCATAATATGGTTTTTTATTGATTTTTACTTACATCATCTAAGAATACTTTAACAGAGTCCTCTGTACGTCCAGATACTATTACGAGTCTCGGTAAATCATCAGACGGTGCTCCATCGTTAATTTTATTTTTCGGATGAGATTTCAATACGATATGGCAATTGGCACCTCCAAAACCAAAGGAATTTATACCCGCATAACTGCCTTTCCAAGGTGTTGGTTCGGTGACGACTTTGATCCTGCCATCTTCAAGAGCTTTCAAGCCTTCTCGTGGCCGGTTGAAATGTAAATTGGATGGGATTATTCCGCTTTCCATTGCTATTATTATCTGTGATATGTGTTGCAATTTAATAAATTACGATATATAGCATAAATCTCGCTATTGCCTTGTTATTTTATTTTATTTTTTTCAATAAAACGTTCAAATATATGTGCAATATTAGCAACAATTTTAATTAACATTAAGTAAATTAGAGTTATATACAATTCTTATTTGGATAAATTCTACTCTTCATATATTGTGTGTCGGTAAACTATTATCCGAATTTATAAAAAACGACCAATAAAAAATTAAATTAAGGTGTTAAATTAACAATTAATCAATATATATATATTTGTATAATAATTAATATATATATATTTTTTTTTATTAATATATATATATATATATATATATATACATTTGAGATTCAGCAACAATAAAATCGCATAGAAAAAATATTAAAATATAAATCGTCATATATTAATTAAGTATTAATTTAACATCTTAATTTGCTCATTTATTAGTCGGTTTTTGATAAATTGTATTTTGCTGTGTCAAACAATCAAGTTATACATATAATTACTATTATCTTAATACTCGAATACTGGAGTTCAGTCAATTGAAATCATTTATATTTATATTTCTATATTCTAAAATTTATTTTTCGGATTAAAACCAGGTAAAATGTCTCTGAGTAATATAAGTAAATCAGCCAACGTCCAAAATTTTTAAATTAAGATATATTTTATTTCTTACTGCAACCAAAAATGCAAAAAAAACTTGGCCAACGTTACACGGTGTTCCCAAGCGGTCACCCATCCAAGTACTAACCATGCCCAACGCTGCTTGACTTCAGTGATCGGACGAGAACTGGTAATTTAAGCGTGGTATGAACGTTGGCTGATTTGTTTATATTACTCAGAGACATTTTACCTGGTTTTAATCCGAAAAACAGATTTTAGAATATAAATATAAATATAAATATAAATGATTCCAATTGTGACTGGACTCTAGTATTCGAGTATTCAGATAATAGTCCATCAAATTATCCTATTATTGATATCCGACTGATATTTGAATAATTAGAATTTTAATATCCAAAAAGTCAAATTTACTCAAATAAAATAAAAAAAAACAATCTCCAATATAAGAAATTAGAGATCACAGAACTAAATGATTATTATTTAAATATATAGACTAGAATTGTTTATCATTTCAACTATCATCTAAATATATAAATCATTAACATTTCTTTATTAAAATTGAAAATTTTTTTAAATTAACTTTATCTTTCTTGTTTCAAAAGATTTTCAATAAATCTTAATTATAAATATAATATTTCTTAAAAAAAAAAAGTTACCTTGGCAACTTGAGATAGGCCGCTAGCGGGCTCGGCATGACCCATATTTGATTTAACAGAACCGATCAGCAAAGGAGTAGGTCTATCTTTCTCAAAGAAGACTTTCTCGATTGCGTGAAGTTCTTCAGGATCGCCGACTTTGGTGCCAGTACCATGACATTCAATATAGAACACATCGTTTAGTAATATATTACAATCTTTGTAGCATTCTTCCAACAACGTAGCTTGCATATTGCTCGACGGAAACGTGATGCCCTGTTGCTTATAACCATCACAGTTTGTCTTACCGTAGACCACTGTAGCGTAGATTCGTTTTGCATTCTTCGCCTTCTGTAGATATATAACGCAGATTGTCTCGCTGCGAGCGTAACCATTCGCGTCGGCATCAAATGCTTTACTGCGGCCATCAGGCGACAAAACTCCTGTAATCGTAATTATTATAATAAAATATACAAAAATAATCGCCTATATCTTCAGGTATTTTGGTATTTGTGTGTGTGTGTGTGTCTGTGATACTCTTGAAAAATTTTTATATGAAAGCTCTTATATACACATATACTTTATGTTTATAACTTATTGTGTTTCATATATAATTGTAAATTATTAATTTCTTACAGAATCATATCCTATATGTATTGATTAATATTATAAATACCAAAAATATATGTAGTATATACAGTAGTATATACTTTTTATATTAACATATCATCTCTAATAAAAAAGATGTATTGTGTTTTTGACGGAAAATTTAGGCTTTTTCAATTTTATATTCTCAGGAAAAAAATTATCGAATAAATCTTCTGAAAAGTTACATAATGTACAGTTGTAATACAAATTCGTTGGTATTGTTTATCTATTTATAACTAATTATGAAAACATATTTTGAAGTTTTAATGAAAGTTTTAATCTTTTTCTTTTCTTAAATTTTCTTCGTATATGAATATTGTCTTTGATATAACATAGATAAAATGTTTCTTTGCAATAAATTTAACTTGATTATTGATCAGTATAATTACTTAATTAAGAATAAGTATAACTTTGTTTTTATTAGGATTCTAGTGAAAGAAACATGACTTTTCATTTTTTTCATGTTCAGAGATTCATGCAGAAAAAATATAATCAAAGACAAGGGATTATATACCAAGACGAGAAAATTGCAGCGATACATAGGGATGAAGACACAGGTTTGATCCGCCCACAAGAGCGGCGTCGCATTGACCGTCTTGCAAACATCGATAAGCATGTTCCAATGCAATTAAGCTCGAGCTACAAGCGGAATCTAAAGTGTAAGATGGTCCAGTCACTCCTAGCCAGTAGGAAATTCTATTTGCTAACATGGCCCTGCTACATCCGGTAATTCCAAAACCATTTACCTAATCGTAATCAAGAAAATTAAAATTAGAAAATCATTTTTTATCAGCACACATCACGCGCGCGCGCGCACACACACACACACACACACACACACACACACATACACACACACACACACACCACGCGTACACATACACACACATGATCATTTACATTTATGTCAAATTCGTATTACGTTAATATATTGCCTTCAATATATGAGTGTGATATTTCCTACACTTTATTATTTCATTTTTAATAATAATGAACAATAATAATAGCGAGTAATAAAAAAATAATAAAAAAATTTCAAAAATAGAAAATATAAACTCAGAAATTCTTTCTGCATCTAAATTTAAGTTAACAAAATGAATCTTGAATCTTTTGACCCGTTTAGCTGTCCTTTACTATCACACGTTAATAGTGAGGATCTACCTGTAATTTTTCGTAAAACCAAGTCTTTTCAGATTCAGAGAAACATGCACCCACGAAAACGCCAGTTCGTGATCCACGTAACTGCTTTGGATTAACTCCCGCGTCAATGATGGCTTCATAAGCGTGTTCTAATAAGATTCTGCACATCGGATCCATCGTGTGGGCCTGTTTAAAATGGACGCCAAAGAACAGCGCGTCGAATTTATTAACATCATTAATCTTTCCTGTACGCTGAGGGATGTCTGGATGATCTGTTGACATTAATAAAAATATAATAAATCATTATATTCAACTTGATTTTTTAATTACGCAATTAGGGTAAAAATAAACATATAATTATTTATTATATTTATTACCTAATTTCCATCGACGATCATCATCCGTAACCATATCTACTTTATTTAGTAAATTGTTTTTAAACTCCTCTACATTTTTTGATTCTGGAAATCTACCGGCAATACCAGAAATAACAATTTCTTCACCAGGTTCAGGTGTTTTGTAACTTTTCGTAAATAATTTTCTTGTAGTCATTGTTCCCAAAATTTTCAGATTTCGTCAATTTAAAGAAAAAAAAAAACAATATTTTTAAAATAAATTATTAAAATATTATTTTATTGATTGAGAAATTTCTCAATTAATTCATCAATTATAAAACATATTTACAATTAATTTTTGTATCTTATATTTTTATCTTATATTCTGCACAGTAATTTATGATTTGTTTTATTATAAACAACTTAATGAGCTTATCAACCGATTCTATAAACGATGACTCGCAACTGAAAGACAAGACAGCGGAAAGCAGCGAGTTTTTATAACGAAGTACATCCCTACCTTCTATGAATTTCATTATTGTTACTTTGAACTTCCTTTAAACATTTGCATTACTAGTGAGAAATAAGTCAAAGCATTTTTCTGAAAACCTAACTTACTATCTTTCATTTATCATAAGAGACTTAAATTTCACAAATAATTATAAAATAACAATAGACTTTTGAGCATTATTTATATGCATAATGCAATGAAAATTATATACTATTTACGTTTTAATTAATACATGCATTCTTGTTAATCTTTTTTTTCAAAAGATAGTACTTTATTATAATAAAAACACAGGTTGAATTATGACAAATTTTATTAATACAATGCAGAATCTAATAACATTACACAGAGAAGCTACTAATCTATTACTCATAATCTATTACTTATAAAAATTTTCGATCTTAGGTAATAAATATAATTAAACTGTACCAAGTTTTACAAATATGTTCGTAAGTTTATATATTTTTTAGATATAATTTTTAAGACAGAATAAAAACATTCTTATTTATAAAATAATAATTGTTAAAATGTTCTGTTTCAATTCTTTTCCCTTAACTGATAATAAGTTACATACAAAATTGATTAAGCCATTATAAAACGAAATGTTATAAAACTAATCTCAATCTTCATTATGCAGAATAATTTATGAAGCAATAAATATAAAAAATACATGTGTATAATATGTGTGTGTGTGTGTGTGTGTGTGTGTGTGTGTGTGTGTGTGTGTGTGTGTGTGCATACATGTAATAAACTTGCCAAATAAAAAAAACATACTGTTTGACTATATATTACAAACAAAATCTCTTTTATAATGTTCTTTTCTTACTCGTGTAATGAATATTCGGCATAGCAGGAACACAGAAGTCAAGGGTGGCCGGATATCACATCAGAATACATTATATATGCTATCATCCTCTATTAGTTATTTACGACGTATACCGTTATGCACGAATGCAATATCACGTGAGTTACAGGTCATTTAAAATTTGTTTTAAAAAAATTCTGACACTGTTCCGATACAATCATTACAAAAAGGAAAGTATATAGAATTAAGAGCTGATATTATACACAACTTTTTTTAAAAAGTGACATAAATAGCACAATATTATAATTAAGATATGTTTTTATTGTCTTCACATTTGTTTTAAACTACACTATAAAAATACAAAAGTTTTACTTTGATATAAAAAAAATATATTATA
>NW_011627093.1:1580817-1609110 GCF_000204515.1 Acromyrmex echinatior | reverse complement strand
ATTAGAATGTCATTTAATGTTATTGGATACGTTCTCTCTGTTACAAATTGAAATAAAATTATTAATATATTTATGAATAAATGAATTTAATGATATATTATATAATAAAATTTATTTATGTATTACAAATTTATTAATAAAAACAGGATTAAATGTACAGAAAAAAACTGGTCGATCAGAGAGTTAATAACATGGCAAGTATTTGAGATCTTTATTAAATGTATGTATAGCATATGTGTTTTAATGAAGTTTTAATAAGTTTTGTTAAAAAAGTACAATAACTTATTATAACTAATTTGTTTCAGACATTATTTTTGTCTTAACTGTTAGATATAAACATACAAAAACAGCTTCTAAGCCAAGTAGCAATATCGAGATTAAATTAAATGTCATATGTATATAAAATCTATTTTAGTGTTTATGCACTCCAGCGAAGTGTACTTTTTTCCCTTGTCCATCTAAAGCCTCCATTAAGCTTGATGTAAAACTAAATTCTGAGCTACTTTCGTCTTCCTGACCTCTGAAAAAATAATATAATTAATAATCTGTTATATTAAAATGTTTCGTTTTTTATGCCGATAATTTTCTCTTGAAAAAAGAGAAGACATACAGTGTATCGAGACTTGTTAGACTGCCGTTCAATGTTGGCATATAAACAAAACCATCTATCTTCAATAATTCGAGGTAAGAATTAATAGTGGCCACATAAATTCCTTTTGAACCAGCTGTGCCTAAATAACGTGGACTAGATAATTCGATTAAGGTACGTTCAGGATTCCTTTCCGAAGAACTATATGCTTCTGCATCAAGTTTCACAATCTCGACGGATGAGAAATGAATAATAAATAAGTACGGTTTGCAGAATGCTAAAATAAAGTAATAAGTTATGTGATTAATGTATAATATTAATATGTAAGTAAAATGATATCTACCAAAGGAAAATTATATTTACCAAAAGCAAATGGTAAATGATTCCACACTGGATCAATAGCGCGAGTCCTTCTACCATTTTCGTCTACAAATACACCAAACTCATTGTAGCATAGTAAAAGCTCCGCTGTGCCACATATATTTGAAATATTTAAAACACACACAGGAAATGTGCCAAGTTTCGCTGCACCCGATATTGCCGCTTTAATTGAATTATTGTCTTCTTCTGGAAATTCTGTAAATAAATATTGTTTTTTTTTTCAGAATTATATTTCTTATTCAGATATATTATAAATTTCTTACTTGTATCATGAGAAATTACTTACTAGTTTAAGAATTATGTGTAACATATATATAATTTTCTTTGTATACTTACCATCTACAACATAAGTTTGCAGATCAATCTGTAAAAATTTGTCACAGCCTACAATAAGACGATTTGTAGTAAATATAGCACAACTGCAAGGTGTGTCAAATTGTGTATCAAATTTATAAAGCCTGACGAATTCTCCAAAATCTTCTTCGATTTTCCATTTCAATAATCTGCATTAACATATAAAATATTACATCTAGAATTACGTTTCAATGCTGTATTATGTTTATGAATGAATTAAAAATTACATACATCACACGAGATGTGGTTGCGGCGCATAGTATATTGCCTTGTAATTGGTAAAGATGGCAACTATCAGAGATAGATAATACAGTCTTTGTACTGATTGCTGGTCTAGAACAGTCGGCGGCCAACGCATTATTCTTCAATAACCTTAAGTTGCAGTATACTAATTCCCTGTATTCACCAGCTATCATTAAAGCCAGATCCAAATGAGAATGTAAAGAAAGCTGGTGTATTTGCTTGACACCGCGAATTGTAGTGAGCGTTTGAGATTTCGAAGCGCAATATGAAAAGAGACCTTCTTTCGCACCTAGCAAAAGTACATTTTCCGCACCCAGATCCACAACACAGTTCAAATCCAACTAGAAATAAATAGATAATTTTAATATAAAATAAGAAAACGAGAAACTAATGCAAAATTTTATACAAAGAAGATATTATAAAAGAAATAACTTTATTATTACAGTTAAATTTAATTTGTTGAATGAAAAATTCTTAATCTTGTCTTTTTGTATTAGATTTTATAAAACTGATATGTGAGGATTTAGTTCAATCTTAACACGTCACTCACTTGATGTTTTTCTAATCTGAGTACAGTTTGATACTTTTTATATTTTGATATAGGATACGAATTTTGAACAGTAACAATCTTTAAAGTTTCAAGCCATTTTCTCTTATCAGCCTGACTCAGTGCCATGACGTCCAATCTAGATGAAGGCCAACAAGTTGTCACAGAATTCGATTCTATTCTAAAGATAAATGGAATGTCGGATTTTGCTGTATCCAATACGTCAGGATGTTGCACTACTTCAGAAACATTAAAGCCATTATTCTCTATTAAATTTAAACGACTTATTGGTACCACCCCCGCACATGGCTGACGTTCGTAGAGACACAGACATGGTTCTTCCAATTTCAAATACTTTCTCTCCCAGCAAGATTTTGATTTACTAGGAACTTTTACCCATCCTTCCATAGAAATTTCATTCTCTTTGTAAGGAGCATTTTGTAAATCCTGCAAAAAAAGATACATATAGATATATAAATTGTTATGAAAATCACGAGATTATATAGAAATAAATAATAGTAAATTTAATTTTTTACTGTATCTGGTTTATCCGGCTGATCTATCGCCAAAGTCTGAACGCTATCTCCGATCGATGATAAACTCTCATCGCTATCTCTATGAGATTTATAATAGTATTTAGACAAACCACTTGGTAAACCACAATTGGCAGGTACAGACACTGCGCATTTTAAATGCGTCATAATTTGACACTCGCTGCAGATCCGAGCATGTCTTCCGAACTGTATAGCCTCTGGACATGCTGCGCATTTTCCGGCACGCATAGGCAATTCAACATTAAATCTATGTGGAATGTTGTGTCCTATCCTTTGCGGAGATAACTGCCTAAGTAACGAGGTACTAGTTTCTGTGATATTCTTCACTTTTTTGCCTTCGCGTTCTGGCGTCGTCGGAGATGTAGGTGCAGATGCAGGCGCGGAAGCAGCCCTAGCTTTCTGGATTAACAGCTGATCTGTCAACGTCTTCACCTTCGCTTGTTCTTTAGCGAGCTGATTCTCCAATTCGCGATATCCCACAGGCATGCCCGTACCCATAGGTGGCACATTCTCCTTCTGTTTCATACCAAGTATTTCGCATATCTTCGTCTTCTTTTTCTTACCACCTCCTTCCAATTGAAATTGTAAGTAATCAATCAGTTTAGTTTGTTGCTGTATAACACTTTCATACTTTATCTCTCTTTTCTGATAAAACTGTCTCATCTCTTCTATGACGGTTTCCAACTCTACTATTCTTGATCTTAGTTCCTGACATTGATCTATGCTATTCTGCAAATTATCTCTAAGCACGGAATTTTCCTCTTTCAATTCATGCACTGTCGTCAAGTATTCGCTACTTTCTTCTTTCACGACTCTCGACTCTTCTTTAGCAGCTTCTAAAGCATGACCCATTTCCGAAAAATCGCATTCCAATTCACCACATTTTGTATTCAATTCTTCTACTTGCATAGTGAGTTCCTGAACAAGTTTCTTATACTGGTCCCTTTGAACGATAAGACCGTTTCTCTCGCTTTCTATATCACTTGTTTCAGATTCCAACTGTTCAATGTTACGTTCGGCAACTATTCTTCGTGTTTTCTCCTCGTTCTGCACAATATGTGCTTCACGAACTTTTGTTTCGGCAACTTCTAAGTCTCTTTGTAGCTTCATTTTATCCTGAATCAGCATATTCTCGCGCGTTTCATGATCGCTTGTTAATCTTTCGTAGTCCGTTAATTGCTCTTCTAACACTGTACAAGTTTCCTTTAACAACTCATTATTTATTTCGTATCCTTTGATATCCTGTTCTAGTTTTGCGATTTTAGACTCGAGATCTGTGACTGTCTGTGTCAAACGCTTGATTCGATCGTATTTGCCTACGAGTCGCATCCAATTCTCTACGTAATGACGCACTAGAAGTTTGTGATTCTTCGATTTGATGATTAGCTTGAATTAAAGCCTAAGAAATATAAGAAATGAATTAAAAATAAATAACAAAAAATAGATTTTCTTATATTTTAATTTATGTATCCATAAAAAATTAAAAAAATTTTAAATAAATATTTATAAAAAATATATACTCTTTGTGCTGAATCTGCTTGCATTTTATGTCTAGATGCCTCTTTTGTAATATCATTCAATGATGTCTTCGCGATATTTAATTCTTCCAATAGTTTCTTTGAATTTTGTTCTTCCTCTTTTACTTTATCATTTAATTTTTTTAGCAATTTTTGATTCTCTTCCTGTAGAGTTTTTATTTTATCCTGTAGAGTTTTTATTTTATCCTCAGCTCGTTTAGCTTCCCTTACAGCTATGCGTTTATCTAAGTTAGCATCTGATAATTCTTTTTCTTTCTTCCATAAATTCAATTGGGCTTGTTTTGCCGTTTGTTTTTCAACTGTTAATTCTTCTCTTAACGATTGAAGTTGCTGCTTCAGTTTTTCTGTTTCTTCTTGTCTGTGAAATACCTTTGTATCTGTGGCTTCAACAATTGTTGCGCGAGTTGCAGGTGGTACTTCATCTAGTTGTTTAAGAACAGCATTTTCTGCTTCTAACTTTGTAACACTATTTTCTAAACGTTTTAATAATTCTTCTAAATTACACACTTTGCGCAATTGTTCCTCTGCAATTAAATAACAATTAAATGATAGAATAGTATACAAGAATAATTCATAATATTTTATATATATATAATATATAATTTTGTTTACTTTCTTTCTCCAAAGAATCCTGTAATCTTTTTTGCAATGCAACCTTATCTTGTGCTGCTTGTTCTAAATTTACAGCAAGCGCTTCACTTTGCTCTAAATTCATCATGGTTTCATTTAGATCAGATTTGGTAACCTATAAAACAAAATTATTGAATTAAAATTCAAATATAATATAAGAAACAAAACGGATTATTAGAATCAAATATCATTAGCCAATTATTAGGTGTTGGAATTAATTCGTAGCGTTTTTAATGAAAGAATGTTATTTATTTCACATGAGCATTAAAAAATACATTAATGAAAGTACTTCCCATCACTTGTAAAACGCTACGAATTAATTCCAACACCTAATATTATTTACATTATAAATAAATTACACATACTTATACATGAAATTCAATATTATTTGAAGTTTTATTTTTAGCGAATTTATTAAAGCTACCAATGGTGGCACGAATGGTTCGATTCCATCCCATATACGCGATTTTTCATATTCTGGAGAATACTGTTCCATCTTGTATTTTTAAGGAACAATATTGCTCCAATACATGTGACTTTGGCTAATGATATCTAATTTAGGGCTTTAATAATCCGCTTTCTTTTTTATATTTGAATTGTATATTCATTTAAACCTATTATATTATATTATATTATTACAATTATTAGATTTAACAATTCTTTATCACATTAATGCATTCGGGGAGACGCGCGCTATTAGTGCTACTTCATTTTATCTTCATTATTTATTAGACATAAAACACATAAAGATAGAATGACACAAATAGCGCTAATAGCGTCTCCCCAAACGCAATTCTTAGTTCGTTTAGTTTCCCTCATAGCTGTACGTTTATCTAAGTTAGTATCTAATAACTTTTTTTCTTTTTTCCATAAATTCAACTGAGTTTATTTCGCCATTTACTTTTACGTTTGAAGTTGCTGCTTTAGGTTTTCTACTTAAAACATTTAGATTACTTACTTGCAATTGTTGTTTTAATTGCTCATTTTCAAGATTCATTCTTTCCAATTGTTCTTGCATAGTTGTAAGCAATTGCTCTGATGACTTTAGATCATCTATCTGTCTCGCTCTCTCTTGCAGCTGTTTACGCAAAGCTTCGATTTCGGTGTCCCTTGCTGGTAACGTGGCTTGTATAGTACGTAACTGTTCCTGGCAATCTCTTAATTCATTTTGAGCAAGTTCTAAAGCAACATTTAATCTTGACTCGCGACAATGATTCGAATCCTGCTCGTTTCGTAACCTAGTCTCAAGATCTGTGTTCTTTGCCGCTTCAAAGTCCAATTTTGCTCGTAAATCAGCCAATTGATTATGAGAGCGCACAGCAATCTCCTCTAACTTAATTTCTACGCCTTGAACACTTTGTCTACTTAATTCACGTGTTTTCGCCAAGGATTCTTTATATTGTGCCTAAATATTTATTAATAAAGAATTAACAGCATTGATACCCTCAATTTGCATTGCCATTTTACCTTCATATATAATTTTTTAGAGTTAATGACATTACTTAATGGATATTATGTTGCATTAATTTATATCATTACATTATCAAATTTAAGTTACCCACTTGAAATACACGCAGCTTATCCAATTCTGCATTTGCAGTTTGCAGTTCACCTTCTGTCCTTTGTAAACGCGAACTCATTTCATTATTACTTGTGCATAATTCTGTTAATTTTACAGTTTGTACTTCAATATGCTTATTTAATTGTGCAATTTTGTCTTTCTCTGCATTCTCCCATTTTCGCTTAGCATCTCTTATTAATCCAAGCGCTCGAGTTTCTAAATCTCTCCTCTCTTGTCGCTCCAATTCTATCTCAAGTGATACATTAAGTTTTTGTCAAGTAATAAAAACATATCTTATGTTAAATAGAACAATCGTATACGCTATCGTATACGGCTATAAAGTATACTTTCTTCCACGAATGTTTGTATTAATTTGACAATATGTGAATTTAACTGTTATAATTGTTATTAAATTACATACCCAATGTCCTTTTAATGCCTGCCAGTTCTGACCTTGTAGTTATCAATTCTTTTTCTAATATATCCCTCTCCTTATGGGAAGCTTCTAATTTTCGTGTTTTTTCCTCTATCTGAGATTCCATCTGAGAAAATCTCCTGACCTGGTCCTGTAATTCAAATATTCTCTTTTGCTTCTCTTGAATTTCTTTATTTTTCACATCTAACTTCGTCTCTAACTCCATTTTTTCTTTAGAAAATTTGTCCAGTTGTAAATGCTTAGGCAATTTATATTCTAAGTATGGAGAATGTCCTGATCCCGACTGAGCTTCAGTTTCTGCAGCTTCAGCTACAAAGAATAAAATTGTATGATATATATATGAGCTCTACATTAACTAAAATATTGAATTAAACAGATACAAACCCAAACTTCTCCTAATGCCAGCTAATTCTGATCTTACAGCCACTAATTCCTGTACTGACTTGTCTTTTTGTTTGACGCTTGCATCCAGTTTCTGTGACTTTTCATCCGGATCACAGAAATACTTAGATTTATTGTAAGGCTTCTCATAAACTTCCAGTGTCTTATATCGCCCGTATCGTGATCTCTCATTTCCTAACTCCATGACTGATTATTTCCAAATCGCGTGATTATACTCAAATGCGTTTAATCATAGGTCTGTTTTCTGTGGATGAACTTTTGCGTAGTATACTTTTGGAATTTAAAGATAAGTATATGTATGATATTTGACGAAAATTCTAATACAATCTAGAACAGGAATAAAAAATAAACCTCATGGCGACTAACGACGACGCTCCGATTCGTCTACAATTCTTCTTCTTCTTAATTAGTTAATAGCTCTCCACTCGTCTGCTTCCACCGTCTATAATGTCTACATCCAAGTTGACCAAAGTTTACGTTACCACTAATGCCACTGAACCGCACTGAACTTCTAACGGTCACGACCAACTTCGTGAGTACAATTTAAATACAATATAATACGCTGCTTGCGACGTCAGGGTGCGCGCGTTTTAGAGAGAGTGTACTACTTCTCAATACCTCACTAGCGCAGCGAGTGTAGAAAGCCTAGGGATTTTATAGGTTGCGAGTTGCCTACAAGCAGCATCAGAAAAAAAATAAGAACAGATAGATTATGGCGCTCATCCTGTACGGTCATATTCATTCAAGCTCGAGTAATAAAGATTCATCGTTACCAGTTACAAGAAAAGTGTCAATCATTACCTTTTATATCACATCAAGCGTGGGCTTGTCTTGAGAATTTGACTCATCAATCGAGTCACTTATTCCCACAAGAGAGCTGATCTCTGGTGATCTCTAGCGATAATTTAATGGGAAAAAGTCGATAAAGTAGATGTATCGATAGATACAAGGATTGTATTGTGTCGCAGATTACGTTTACATGAAATGGTAAATTAGTATAACATTTCCCCTTCGAGTTTTCTGTAATTTTGTAAATTTATATATTTTTATATGTAGAATATATTCCGAAAAGGAAAATCATATCGCTCAAGTCTTGTTTCTTTTTCTATAATTTTATAGTTTTTTAGTGTCAGTAGGTGAGAAAATGATAATTTAATGATATTTCTCTGCTTTAATTAATTACAAATATATTATTTTTTTATAAAATTTAAATTATAGCAGAGAATGGAGGATTATATTTCGAAATTCATTCCTTTTTTATCCTTTTTTACGGAGATATAAAGAAAATATTAAAATAAAAAAAGGAAATGCGACTTGAACTTTTTCTCTACAGCACAAAGTTACATAAAAGTTGCAGCAACACTGCTGCAACATTGCAGCGACATTTAACATGTTGCAGCAGTATTGCGGATTTTGCAATAATATTGCTGCAAATTCTACGCTGTATAGAAATTCCATCTCGATCAAAATCTTCGCATAAGTACACATATTATAAAATTATAGGAAAATCGGAAAGAGATAAATATTTACTAAACATTTCATAAAATATTTACATATTGGTATATTTACATTAAGTTTCATACGAATCTTTTTCATTTAAATAATATGATGTAAAAAATGGAAAATGTAAAAAAGGAAAAAATTAAGTTGATTGTTAACATGACTTTAATTGATAAATAAAAATATTTAAACGAGAAAAAAGTTTGGTGTTGTGTAATATAACGACAATGAATATAAGCTTAAATGATCCATGTGTTAACACACAGATAATAACGTAAAACATAGTTTACACGAAGAGGTCGGTTATTACATTTCAAACGCACAACTTTGCTCTATATTGAAAAAAATCTTAAGGAACACAAGATAAATTATAAATTTAAAACAAAATTAAATTGATCTTTTAATAAAAATGCATCACTAAAATTAAAGAATCAACTATAGAAATAATTTTCACATCTTACACACATCAGTACATATTGGGTCATCTAAAAAGTATCCGCGGTTTTTTGTCACTAGATGTGTGTTGATGGTTATATATCTAGTGACAAAGTACCGCGGATACTTTTTAGATGATCCAATATTATAATTAAATATTCTTTTAAGTATTTCATGAAATATCTGTGATTATTTGAATATGTTTAGGATATAGGGAAAATAAGATTATATGCAGAAAATATAGAAAAGAAAGGTATTCAACACAAACGAACGTGGCAAGAGTATACTGTATTTTGTCCTTTTAATCATTATCATACGAACCGTTACTTACAAATCAAATTGTGATTGTGGTTCTTCCTGCTAGTCTGTCAGTATGTCTCATGTCACTTTGTGTGTGTGTGTGTGTGTGTGTGTGTGTGTGTGTGTGTGTGTGTGTGCAAATTGTGTGTGGATATGTATGTTCTCTTTCATGAAATTACATTTATCGTCTATTTAGCATTTCTTAGCAATACCATTAACGCCATCGTTATTGATATTATCATTAATTAATAATTATTTTGATACAATAAGGCGCTATATACGGTAGTAAATAATATATATAATAATGTATAACTTTATTATAATTTTAAATACATGAGCATAAATTTAGCATTTGAGGCGATAATTAAATTATTTCGTTGTTTAATTTCGTAATTGCTCTATGATTTTGTAGGTTTACGAGACGCTCTATAAAATCGAACGTACGCTCCATCAATAAAAACGTTTTTAAATAACGCGAAGTGAGTTTGCCACTATATGTTTTGCAAACTCTTGTACATATTTATAAATATATATACGTATATATGTATAAAACATACAGACTCTATATGTAAATATATATATATATATATATAAAACATACATATATATATATATATATATTTATATTTATAGACGCGTAAATATAATCGTTAGGATGCGTATATACAAAAATATGTACAAATATAGGTATTTTCGTTTATTCTTTCGTTATCACCCTCCTTTCATTTCTAACGCCCAAGATCTACATCGTGGGTTTCTTGATATACACATAATATGGCATCCGTTATCTTGGAGATATCTCTCAAGCTACCAACGATCTGAATTAACAATCAAGATCTTTCTATTTCCCGTATTAATACTAAAATGGTCAAGCTTGTTTTGAATGCAAACAAGATAAAAATTTCCTTAATTTTTTAAATAATAACAAAAATTTAAAATAATAAAATTTTTAATTAAAAATTTTTAGTTAAAAAATTTGTATGTAAGAAAAGATTTCCTTTATCTACACTGAATTAAAAATTTTATCGACCTTTAATTATCAAAATTTTTATTATTTAGAACAATCGCAAAGATGATCGTTCTAGTATTAAAAGCGACGTCCAAAAATTTCTTTTCCGCAATATTTTTATTATATTTAATTTAAGTTATTAAGTTTATTATGTTTTTATTATATATTATATATATTTTCATCATCGCAATCGATGAACGTTTTGTTTAAAGTAACACAACTTTTACATTGTGAAATCCATTATTATGATAAACTTTTCTTTTATTTCCAAATAAAAAAATTGACGTTATAAAATCATCTAAACAAATGCAACATAAAGTGTCTGTGACTGATGTTCAAAAATATTATTTCCTATACAATCTTATTAATATTGAAAGTATAGGTATTCATGTTTGAATGAGATATGTAGATATTTACTTTGAACCTTAAAAAGCAGCTATTAATTTGAATCATTAAATTATCATTTATTTGCGGAAATGAGTATTTTTTGTTGTCGCACTTCTGTCTGAATGCTCATGTGTATCTACGGTGTGATAATATGAGCAACATAACGACGTGAGAGTTCATATTGTCTGGTAAATCGTGATACAATTATCGAGGTTTATTACAAATAACTGTAGTTTAACCATCTTACGCCAGTACCATTATGGCAAATATATATATTACATAAAAAAAAACTATGCAATCTAAGGAAAAATTATCTTTCACTTGTTTATTGCAAAAGAGAGAAGAACCATCTCGTCAATTGTATCACGATATCTTCTTTATCGGATACCCTGTATATACTAGCGGCACTTTTCTCGCGCGACTAATTCAACAATAAGGCACATTGTTGCACAATCTGCTGGTAGAGGAGTGTTTGCACAGTTCGAGACAAAGATCATGATGTCATTCTATACATACAAATCGCCGAAAATGACATCACGATCTCTTGCTGATCACTCCATCCTTCCAATTTCCTGGCACCTATGGCCTCAAAAGTACCACAATCTGAAATCCCGGATGATGAAGGCTTATGTTCGTCCGAGAACGATTGGAAAAAGACAATCTGTTTTTACATCTTTGCCAAAAAGAGCGAAGAGAGAATTATTGATAATAATTTGGAAAATTCCATAACTAAGACAAAAAATACAAATAAAATTGCAGTTAATTTGCTATGAAAAATTAACGAGTAAAACTTGTGCGAGTATTTTGTTTAATGAAATTCTAATTTAAAAAAAAATGGCAAAATCTGAACATAATGAAGAATTTGGCTTTATTAGATTTGAAAGTTTCGTCAGAATTGATACGCACGAAGGAAACTTGAATATTTATTTTCGCTGGATTTATTCGTAACCCGGAAAATCAGAACTAGGAAACCAAACGTTGTAAAACGGCGGAGTCGAAGCAAAATTCGCTAGCCAACCTGGGCGCAGCCTTTTTTCGTTAGACTTTCAAGTCGCAGACCAGCTGCTCGGTGGGTCATGTGCTCCGATGCACAGAGGGAACGAACGACGCGACATGCGAGGGTGTCGCAGTCGCGATTCCGCGATGTAGACTCGGACGAGTCGGATTAAACAATTAAATAGCCTATCGTAAGGAGTATCGTTTAAATAATTTACGTTTCTGTATATATACACACAATCATGTTCGCGTTCGCGTGTAATTCTCGCTGCTGCGTTCATTAAAGGATTGCTTCTGACATCCATCATTGGCACATGCACCGTTATCACTGGTCATTGATTACATCGTCGATTACAGCACTTTTTACAATTTCGACAATACTTTATGCATCTTATCCTTTCGAACTTTTTGATGCGCGTGTTTTACAATCTGCGCATGGCACCTGGGATTCAGAATTAGGAGACCGCGGCTTTGCGATCACTATTTCTCTTTCTCTTTTTCTGTCCTGCTACTACTTCAAATTTAAAGAGAAACATATCTATGAACGGAATTGCAGCTCCATCGCGCGATAGCTGGTGATAGAACTGGAACATGCACGACTTTTTTCCGGTCTTCATACTTCCACACCGAGGACCCGATCAACAACATATTCATACCTCTTCGGCTCTCCATTGCCATTCTTCTCAGTAGATTTCGGTAAAACCTCCCTTTCGCCGTTCTCTGAACTTCGCGCTTCGGTTTCCGCCGCCGGTCGACCTTTAGCGTTCATAGATTTACTGTCGGCATTGGACAATGCGACTTCGTCTGCGTTGACAATCACGGCAACAACATTTGTGGCACTTCGATCCGTAACACTGCTGCTCTTCGTGACAGGCAATGCACTTCCACCGGAAATGTTGTTCGATCGCGTTGTCGTGGAATTTATAAAAGCACTAGTGACGGGCTCCGATGCGTACTTTCTGTGCGAGTGTGATGTCGAAGAACATATACCTTCAGCCCCGAGCTCTTCAGGTGGCAGAACAGGAACATTCAAATTCACTCGCGTAAAGAAAGCAATCTTTTCTCTGGAAAAAGATAATGTTAATTTATCAAATGATCTTTATAAAAGATAATATTTTTTCCTATTAATCTTTACATAATCTTTAAAATTATCAAAAAGTTACAGATTTTCATTAATTTATTCGAAGACATAACTTTTGATTAATATCCAAAAATTAACATCTTAGATTAATAGTTATTTCAGACATCACTCAATTACTTCAATATTTTAAGTATTATGAGATATTATAGATATTCGAATCCAAATCACAAAAAAACTGAAATAAAAGATAAAGAAAATAATTTTGCAATAAAGGGAAACTTGTCACTTACTTGAAGGAAATCATATCGGGTTTTCCCTTCCCAGCTTTCGTTTTCCTCAATTTGTAAATCTCTTTTGAAGTTTTCTTTAACATCTTCTCCACTTTCTTATCCTCAAGGCTCTTGCCGTTCCTGCCACTTTCGGCCTGTGCTATGAGATTTTGAAATTTCTGATCTTCTAGCAGCCATGTTGCTAAGTCGGTATCGCCTCTTTCACGCGCTTGTTCTAGCCGTTGTTTCAATTCTCGTAACCTACTAAGCTCATCTTGGAGATTATTTAGTTTAGCATGCTGCGCCTGGAGATCTAATTCGAGATCCAAAGACGTTCTGGCTGTCGGCAGCAAATGAGACGACTTCTTCGTGGTTTTGTAACTGAGGGCGGAGGATGGTCGACGCCATCGCAGAGAACGTCTTTCTACCGAGTTCCGTTGGAAAGGTCCGCCTCTGCGATAAAGCGGCATACTACTGTCGCTGTCGCTGCGATTAAGCTATGTAAAATAAGATAAAAAAAATAAATTCAGGAAAAAAGGCAGAGTCTTTGGGATGCCAAAACTCGCATTTAAAGGTATATAAAGAACAAATTCATGAAAAGCAAGTAATAAAAATTCTTCAATCTTTATTGAGGATTTATCGAAATTTTAGATTCTTATTAAAAACTTTTTTATTTTGTATAAAATTTTGTATGGAAAAAACAAATATATCAAATATTATATGTAATAGCCAAGAAAATTTGATTAAAACTTACCCGACAGATGTAATGATTTCTGCTAACGGCTGCGCTAGGTGAGAATGTTTGACTTCTTTTAATCACAATAGAGTTTTTGTCGTCATGAATAGCACCGGGTGCAACACCAGCCGCAGAAAGTTTTCTTTGCTTGCCCTGTTCCGGAATAAACACGCATTCAGTATTTGTTTCCTTGTCCTGCGTTTGCCTCGTTTCCTCGTTCAATTCTTCGTCTTCCTGTTATATTATAAATGGAGAATCGTTATAAATTTAGAATTAATATTTTCTTAATAAAAATTCCTATAGTCTCGACAACAAACAATTTAAGATTCAGTGCAAGTTTAATTCTCATAAAAAAATAACGCTAATCATAACGGTGATAGAAAAATATTAAGTCCTATTAAATCAATGACTTTTAATCGCTTGTCCACGATTCATCTGATAGTAAATTCAAAGCAATCAAAACATTAAATAAATATCGTTTATATAGCAACATTGCTTACCTCGTGCTCCAAAACATCTTCTAGAATATTATCCTCCACCGTAAATTCCACAATGATACCTTCCTCGTCGCTGTCCTCGCTCCCACTTTCACTACCATCATCTTCATCCTCTTCTTCTGGACTGCGTAGACAATTCAGCTCTTCCAACCTTAACGTTACGGCTGACTGCAACTCGTCTTGATTCCTCGTCAAGGTGGATGTTTGGGAACTGATTATCGTACTCTCGTCACTACTCTCTTCTTTCGTATTCTGTACGCTCCTGTATACCGAAATATCCGATTCCTGCTTGTCGTGCTTCGTCAATCTGACGCTCATAGAGGTGCCGTTGGTACTGGTACCAGGACTATCAGATGGATGCATGAAGCGGAAGGAGAGTATATTGTACCATTTCACGCTAGGAGATTCTGGACTAAAGTCTGCCAACGAGACTTGTGCAGAACCCTGTAATCAAATCAGTAAAAATCATCCAGAATGATAAATGACACTATGTTCTCAATTTAGCAACAATTATAACTGTTTCTTTTCAAGAATATATGAAATTTTCATCATTTTCGTCAATAAAGAATTGAATATTACTTTTCCAAGTGTGTCTCAGATTTTCGATCATAATACATTCTGTCAAAAAAGTACCGGGAATTGGTCAATAAAACACAAAATAGTTATTATTCATTCAAATTTATTGTATCGCCTTCAAAGTAGGCTCCTTTCGAAATAATACATTTATGCCAACGAATAATCCAATCATCAAAACATTTTTTAAACGCATTTTCCGGAATCGACTTCAGTTCTCGCCGCGAATTCTCTTTTATGTCTTCTATCGACTGAAAACGAGTGCCTCGAAGTGGTAATTTGAGTTTTGGAAAGAGAAAAAAGTCAGCCGGAGCCATATCTGGTGAATACGGTGGTTGTTCGATGATATTTATTGAGTTTTTGGTCAGAAATTCGTTCACAATGATAGCCTTGTGAGATGGTGCGTTATCATGGTGCAAAATCCATGAGTTTGTTTTCCACAAATCTGGCCTTTTTCGACGAATTTGCTCTCTCAAACGCCGCATAACGCCCAGATAATATTCTTTATTTACCGTCTGACCTTCTGGCAAAAATTCCGAGTGCACAACACCACGACAATCAAAGAAAACAGTTAACATCACTTTTGATCGACTTTGACGTGGTTTTTTCGGTTTTGGCTCAGTTGGAAGGCGCCATTCCGAAGCTTGTTGACTGGTTTGCATATCAAACTCGTAAACCCATGTCTCATCACCAGTTATAATGCGTTTTATGAATGTGGGGTCGGAATTAACTCGTTCTAACATGTCTTCAGCGACCTTTACGCGATTGAGTTTTTGAAGAAAATTGAGGTCTTTCGGAACTAGTCGAGCGGCAACGCGTTTCATGCCCAAACAATCGAGTAAAATGGTACGAATTGATTCGTGAGACACCGTAAGTTCAGTGGCTATCTCTCTCAAACTGAAATGACGATTTTCAATCACCATTTCCTTCACTTTATCGATGTTAACTTCAGTTGAAGATGTTGATGGCCGACCAGAACGAGGCAAATCTTTCACCACATCTCGACCGCTTTTCAATGCACTGTACCATTCATATGCACGTGTTTTTGATAAAGTCGATTCACCGTAAGCCTTCTGTAACATCTTCAGCGATTCGGCACACGAAATTCCATTTGCAATACAAAATTTGAGACAAATTCTTTGTTCGATCTTTTCATTCATTGTAAAAATCGCAAAACACACTTGAGATGAACTGATAAAATCGAGCACTATAATCACATTAAATGACAGATGGCACTCCAACTCCGCGTCAGTATAGAGGACAGTTATGCCAACTTAGCGACAAAAAGAATTTTGACAATTCCTTTAAGCGAGCTTTTTAAATGATCAATTCCCGGTACTTTTTTGACAGAATGTACACTATTAAGTAAACATCGTAATAAAATTATCTCGGAGTGAGGAGTGAAAACTTGTCACGTAAATAAAATAAATTTCAAAAAAGTATACATACCAAACATTTCTCGGCCTCGGTGCACCAAAGTGTCACTTGCAGCGTTTTCGTGTACAATTTGTTAAGCGGCACGGCGATCGGGAACGTTTCACCGAAAGTCGGTTTTCGCAAGTCTACGACGGATTTCGTGCAACACGTATGATTGATGGGTAATTGCATCGGCAGCAGTGCGGCTTTGATGTATCTGAAATGTGAGATAAAAACGTTATTTCTACAGATAAAAGGGGCATTTCAACGCGTAGTTGTATTTTTAGATCGTGGACTCGCTTGCGAGCTATCAATTATTCTCTAAAAGAATATTCAGACGAAAACAAATAGAATTCGAGAGAAGGCTCTCTTTCTCTCTCTCTCTCTCTCTCTCTCTCTCTCTCTCTTTCTCTTCTTCTTCTTCCTTCTCTTTTCATTCATCGACGGGATTGGAAAACGTGAGTTCATCGCGTGAAAGATGGATCATTAATCAAACGCTCCCGTGTAACTATATACATTAATCTGTCTCTCTTCCTCAACCGTCGAAGCGTCGTGCCGTTTCGTAAATTTATGGCCGGTGGCCGGACACAATGGCCGCGAGAATAAATTCCTGAGTGGCTGTAAAGCTAATTGCGAGACATGGTATCGCTGATAATAGCCGACTCTTACGTAACGAAGGTGAGCGCGACACGCGGCTGGTCAATGATCCAGACATGAGTGCGCGACAAGGATTTCATAATTACATTCCAATTTCAAAGACGTCGGTAGGGGCCCGAGTGATCGATTGACTGGCCAACTTGGGTCATTAAGATCGCCGATTGCAAACGGGGAATAGACAAAAGTCGAGTGTATTTGCGTAACTCGTCAGCAGGTTGATCTAACATTATGCAATGAAGTTATTTAATCGGTAGTTATTTTTAAAAATAAAATCTCGTTCGTGGATAGTCTGAGATATTTAACGGCGGTTATATCACGATATTAACTAATATAAGACATAAATATTTATCTTATGTTTTTGAAGAAATAAAAATTGAAATGTAACTGACACAATGATTGGAATATTGAGACGTGGTAAAATTTGCTTAAAATATATCGGTTAAAAGTAATTAGAAAAAAATCATCATGTAGGTACTCACACTTGCGCGTTGTCGGGTATGAAAAGCGCGGCTAAATTTCTCGCTCGTTCAATGCCAACGTGAAGTAATCCGTCACTCACTGAATACCTGATAAATGTAAAATTATAGATTTCAACTCAGTTGTTCGTTTCATCTAAATCATCACAAGAATGAAAGCAAACTTCCGCAAAAATAAAATAAAATAAACTTGTATTATAATAATTTTTCGTAGTTAAATAAATAAATAAAAATAATGTTTATATGTTATTTTAAAAATTTTACGTTATTATAAGAATAATAGATATATGATTTATCATATAATAATTTTTCTACAGCATAATGTTTTCATTTATTATTTTTTAATATATATATATATATATATTCGATAATATAACAAATTTTAAATAAGTATATAAGAAAAATATTGTTTGCAAAAGAAATATACTTTTACAATGATTATTATGACACTTTTATGCACATTTTTATTATATTTTGTTCGATATTTTTATAATATATGGTCCATAAGCAAAATATACCTTAGTTTAATCTGCACTTGTGCGGTTTCTAGACTCATTTCACTAGAAGCTAATGGATCTACATCGGATATGGGCCCGGACAATCTTTTTCGGTTGCACGCCTCGAAGACACCCGAGTCACCTGCGACGCTTTCATCAGAAACGGCGGCGGAGACGGATCTAGTATTAGTACCAGAACTACTGGCTCTCGACCTAATCCCAGTAGGCGGTGGCGTTTCACTGATCGGTGATAAGGGGAGTGGCTCCTGTGGCAGGGACGATGGCGGTACCTGTTGCAGTTGCATCTGCGTGCCGCTCGCGCCAGGCCTGCCCAAGCCACTGCCCTGGGACATATTACTCGATTGCAGCTCGACGGGCGGATGGGGACCGACTACGAGTTTCAAACGATCCTGCGTATTGATGGAGCACGGCTGTTCTTGTTGTAACGCTACTCCTTGTTGCTGACTAAATCTGAACTCCGACAAACGGTCCTCTAGTTGATTCCCGTCCAGGTGAGACGTAGTGGTACCGCTAATCGCTGCCATTGTTGTCGTTGTCATCCCTGCAGGTGCCGCTGTTCTCTGATATTGCCTCCTCTGCTGTTCTACCTGTTCATAGGCAGGCGGCGGACCCATCGGCGCATTTTCGTACAACGGCGATACCGGCGGGCTTACACTGGACAAACTCGATCTTGGGGAAAGACTGGGCTGAGATCTGCCGGGTGAGGGTGTTCCGACGAGATTACTCTGTTCGGAACCGCGCAACAGTCTTTCAACACGTCTGTGGAGATCAACCATATCGACCGGTCGTTCTTGCTGTAAACTGGCCGATCCCAAACACTGCGGACCACCGTAAATATCCGTGAAGCTAAGTCCAGAACTGAGAGAACCTTTGCTACTCGTCGTGCTGAGACTACCGAGACTGGAACTACTGCTCACCGACAATGTACTAGCGCTCAAAGTTTTCAATTGACCCTCTAACATTGCCATTGAGCGCAGCGCATTTCTAAGTTGCTGCAGCAGCAGTTGCTTCTCTTCGTGGAGCCGTACGCGATCGGTGATGGTTTTATTTGAAAGTTCAAACGCAGTATTAAGATCTTGCTCGAGCCTACGAATTTCCAACTGGATCTTCTTCATATCCTGTTGCGTTCTCGTGCGTGGAGTGATGCTACGTAATTCCCTCAATAACTGTTCCTTTTCTTGGAATAATAACAGCTTATCCTTGTCGCTCTCAGTTTGTCCCGGCGTCACTTTTTCTTCGAGATCCGCCAACTGTTGTTGTATATGCTGAATCTGTTTTCTTGCCTCATCATATTGCAACCTCATACGTGCCATCTCTGCTAGCCGAGTACCGATCGGTACCAGCTCGCCCGAGAGATCAGTTTGAGAGGCCGTGCTGAGTTTCTCCTGTGGCAAGCTGAGCGTACTAGCTTCCGGACTGCCCTCGCATAGTTGCAACCTCGTCAGTTCATCTTTTAATTGTGCCAGTGATTGCATCAGCTCAGCCTTCTCCTTCTCGCCTGAGCTTAAGGACTTTTGTATATTACGAAGCTCTGTCATGATCGCCTGCGCTTCCATAATATTGTAGCATCCACCATGATGGGTGCTCAATTTTTGTTCCACACTGCAGAAAGAAGTAGACCGCAGAAATTAGAACTATTCTCAAGTGTTGTGAGTACTACAAATAACTGGCGATATAATATAATAGTTATTAATAAAAAAAGCGTCTTAAAATTCAATGATATCTATAAAATTTCAATTTCTTAAATAAAAATTATTAGAATAAGTATTATTAGAATAAGTTACGTTTATTCTTAAAATAAATGTAAGAGGAGCAAAATTTTTCATAAAATCGTAGTAAAATGCATATAAATAATTTTCGTTACAGACTGAGATTAAATTACTTAAATAAGTTTAATACAAAAATGGGTTATCGCCGACTTAATGTTCGTCTATGTAATACCTGGCGAGAGTATCTACTCCTCGTTGCGTGCAATTCATCTCCGCTCGAATTTGCTCGAGTTCTCGTTTTAGTCGAGAAACTCGACTCCTTGCAAGTGCCACGTCTGATTTAAGCAGGTCAGGGTCGTATTTGGTACTCAAGGAACTCGAGCTGGAACACACTGCGAACCACAAATGCCTCAATATTTTCCGATGGTGAGAACTTTTTTACTTACACTCGCGTTAAAATCAATTTCAAATCGGATATTTGACCATGTAAAATTCAAAATATGAAAACTACCAATCGTGACAAATTCCCTAATTCGCAGCAATGTTCTGTAATTTCATTTTAACGACACAACACTTTTCAAATGACAGGATTGACGAAGCATTCATAAATATCTGCATATAACACGCACAATATATCCAAGTTACTATTTAAATCAGGAACCAATAAAAATCCTCTGTATGTTAAATTACACTCACAACTTGTACGCGATGCGCCAAGGGTAGTTAAGGCGTTATTGAGGTGATTGTACTCATCCTGAGCCAGGCAGAGCCTCTGATGTTTTACATCATAAATCTCCTTCTTCGCCTATAACACAAGAATTTGAACCTTTTTAAAACAATCTTTTTAAAACAATTCATTTTCATATCAATATCATATAACACTTATTTTCATATCCATCATCACTGTAATTGGCAAAATCTTTTTTTGTAACATAGAGACAAGTTAATTAAATGTATATTAAGAAAATGATAAAGAATGAAAGAATAATTTGTCGTAGTTATGTAACTTTTAAACGGTAGTTATTTAAATTCTAAGCATTTATATTGTGCTTCCATAAATAGCAACACTGCCGAGCTGCATAGTTTGCAATTATTTATTTAGCGATTACGTGCAAATTGCGCGCGCTAAAATATCAGATGTGTTTACTTATATACGTAAAGGAAAATGATATGTAAAGAAATGTAGTGAGGAAGATAAAACAAAATTTTCCAAGAAAATAAATTTAAGAAGTTAAATATCTTCTTTAACATAAAAGGGACTCTTCTCAGCGTTCTTTTAAATAATTATTGAAAAGGAGTTATAATATTTTCACAAATTAATTAATCAGAATAAAAAAGATTTAATCATGCAAGTATAATCCTTAATATCATGTGCTGATATATGCTGTGTTTAATATGTTTCACATAGAAAATATAATTAAATATTCCTATTATGTAGTTTCACGATTATCCCATATTTGATCACTGCGCATTCTGAATATTTGGAAGAACCACACGAGGTTTCTTATGCAAAGAATATATCACGATACATCGATCTCACTAAAAAGAAAAATCTCGACCGCTCACATTCGCTGGCACACACACGTTTCGTCATAAGAGAATATTTACAGTTTTAACGCTTCGACAATAAAATTTTGCGAAGCATCTTCTAAAAAACGAAAACGTAACTTTGCGAAGAGAGACACTAAAATACACAATTTCCGTTCTCAAAAAAAAAAGGAAGCAACACGCGATATCAACTGACGAAACCGACGAGTACTTTGAAATATTTGTTAGTAATCCCAAATAAATCCTTACATATTCACAATAGTAATACGCTGTAGTGTCGGTATCGTTGCCCTTATAACACTGCTCCCAGTAGAATCTCTGTATCTGCTCGTCGTTCTCGTAATCATTATGATAGCACATTTTCATGCGATATTGAGACACGACGTTCTCGTAGATTTGTTCTTGTTGTTGCTGTTGCTGCGTCTGCTGAATTAAGCGTTGCTGTTGATACTGAAGATATGATGGAGGTTGCAAACTTCTCTGTTGCTGCTCCTGCGCTTGTTGCTGCTGATGATGATGATAATTATTCACGTAGTTACGGTACTGATGTGCCGGTACGAGTACGCAGAGGGTGTACTGACGGTCCATGCCGAGTATACGGTGGACTGTGCGCACTCTCTGTGGCTACGCGATACCTTTCTTCCTCCTGTTTCTCCTCCTCCACCTCCGCTTTTTCCTCTTCTTCCTCTCTTCTTTCTATTTCTCTTCCACCCTCTCTCTCTCTCTCTCTTCGCCTCCTTTCGTTTTTCCACTTCTTCACTTCCTCCTCTCGATCCCGTCTCGTGCCCTCCTGCGCTCTCGTGCACTTTTCTATCTCCTCTTTTCTCCTCGCCTCATCTTCACGAAGGCCTCCTTGAGACTGGCCGGTGTACGGGGCCCGAAATTCCGATCCCCACCTCCGTGGGTCTCAATTTTTAAGGGATCCCACCTTTTTTCCTCTTTTTACCTTCTCTTCCTTCGCTTCTTGCTTCGTCCGGCCAGTCCTGCCTGCCCCTCTTCGGTATCTATCCTATCCCTCCTTCAATACCCCTTTTTACCCCTACCATTGCAACCTCGCGCACACAGATTCTTTTCTCTCCAACGGGATGGAGCACAAACTGGCTCCACGTACTCCCTCTTCATCCTTTTCTTCTTCTTTTTCTTCTTCTTCTTCTTCTTCTTCTTCTGCTTCTTCTTCTTCTTCTCCGTCATTCTCTCTCATTCCAGGCGCTTCCTCCATCGTATATTTTTCATGCTATCTCTTTCTTTCTCTCTTACTTCTCGATGGCCTCAAGCGCCTCTTTCTTACCCGACGTAAAAAGGCGGGCCTCGGCAGCCCCGACAAGATTGTCACAACCAGGTTCAAACTCCAAGTTCTAGTTTAAAAGGGATGAGTTTAAAAGTTAAATAGCGTAGTATAATGCCTAGCTTTCATGGTGAAAATTAATTAATTAACTTGTCCTACAACTGGGTTAAAATTATTAAATATCCCTTATCCCTAATATTCAATTATTATACATGGAGCTCCTTTCTTTTTAAAGTAAAAGAATTTTATTTTGATTGAAGAATTTAAACATTGTTATCAAAATTTTCAATTAATGAATTATAAAAAATTTTGTTGAACTACTAAAATATATTAAAATGTGTCACTGACACATTTCATATATTGCAATGCATATAAAATTGCATGCAAAGATAAAGTAAAAAGAGACTATTACATAGTTGATAATAACAAAAATTATAATGTCTTACAAATACTTGTTTATTTTTTTATGTCACGGCAAGATAAAAAATATTCATTAGAGTAAACAAAAATTTTTGTTAGAGTAATTCTAACATTTCTATTATATAAAATGTCGAAATCCAAGTTTATCCTCGTCATTCTAGCCCTCGAGGGTGTCTATTTTTTCAGACTCACGGAATGTCATCGTATGCAATGCAATCCAGAAGCGCAGGGCGCCTGAGGGCCAATGCACGATTCTGTCATTGGTGGGGACAACGTGCGCGCTAGCTATGAGGACAGGAGCCAACAGAGAAAGGTGGAGAGGATTGCTGAGGAATCAGCGGAGGACGAGGACGAATGAACGAAGGAGAAGTAGGATGAGGCATAAAGAAGGGACGCGATAGAAGGGCAAGAAAGAGAAGGGAAAAAGGAGATGCGGCGAGGTCACGGTACGACCCTGCTTGAACGTGGTCGCATCCGTCGGGGCCTTGCCGTCGGTAGTAGAACCGACCTTGAGTCGCACATTATGCTCCGTCCTTGTTGGAATTTCTGGGGCCCCTACTGGCCCCATCAGCCGTGTCTCCGGATGATCATCTAAGAGCGGGCCCAGCCGGCAGGGCAGCGGGGCCTCGCTCGTTGCCGTCCCACTCTTCGCCAATCGTGGAGACTCACCTCATCCGTGAGGCTCCAGTATGTGCACCGGAGGAGAGCACACGGGTTCTTTCCGCTCCTTCCCTCTTTTCCTTCCCGTCGCGCCTTCCCGCATCTTCTCCATGAAACCATCACGATATCTCTCTCTCTCTCTCTCTCTCTCTCTCTCTCTCTCTCTCTCTTTCTCTCCCATCATCGCCACTCTTCCTCTTCGCCCTCAAAACATCGGAGAGAATCCACGGCGCCTCGCGCGCACATTTCTCGGTCTATACTATTATTATTGAGAGAGTACACAGATGGTATCGAGTATGGGCCTGTTTCGTCAATTCTCCGGAAAGAAGCTTTATTTTTCCACCCGCCTGTCTTCTTCATTCTCTTCCTTCTCTATCTCTTCCTACTCCTCCATCGCTATCACTACACAACTTTGCGACCTCCGAGCGCATTCTTTTTTTCGTTCGATGGACTTTCTTCTTCTCTTCCCCGGAATGGCAAAATGACTTCGATTTCCGACAGGAAATCTTCGGCCCGCTCTTGGATCCCAGTCGATACTCTCTGATTTCGACCTCTTCCGAATATATATTTGTGATGCATTAGATCAACGTTATTCTTTTTTCGATTAGCTTTTGAAAACTCCATGATAAGACAATGATGCACATTTTATAAGTTAATAAAATTAGATAAGTTTTCTTTCCACTCTCTATTTCTTATATATGTAAAATTACATACTATTAGTAAATTGTCAAGCTTGTATGTGCAAAGTAAAGAAGAATATTTTAATAAGGCTAAGAAACAAATATAAGTTTTAACTATTATGCTCGTTTCTTGACCTGTTAATCTTGATCTTAAGATTCTTTTTTCCTTATATACTTCATTATTTTTTTTAAGAATTTCATAATTCTAAAATTTCATAACTTTATATCATAGATGACATAGATTAAACTATTTTCTGCAATTAATATCCAAGTCTCTTAAATATATATATTGAAAAAAATGATGTTATATCAACTGCGTTATTTTAATTAGAAATAATTTTGTTAATTCACACACTCACACACAACAGTATTAATGAAACAGATACTCTTTAATAAAATTTTATTTCATTAATAATGTTATTGAAAAAAAATCAACAAGATTATTTTTAATTGAAATAATACTGTTGATATAACATCATTTTATATGCTCTGTACATATATATAAAATTTGTTTTCAAAATATTTTCTTGCAAAACAATTCTCTCTGATAAATGTTAAACATATTTAGAATTAGTATTTATAAGATTTTGCGTCTGATTCATTATAATTGTCATTTTGTTTGCATTTCTAGCTGAAATACTAGAGATCCCTGCAGTATCCCTGTTTCTCAGTATCATTTGGTGTCTAGGACGCATCTCCCGTCTGAAAGGAGTCGAAGGAACGAGGGCTCTTCAGCGACAGCCGCATTCCAAGTGAGACGCCTAATACCGTTCCTAGCACGGCAAAAAACAAAAGGTCATCACGAAGGATACGAGGGAAAGAAGGTACGACAGGATCATACGAGAAGGAAGACGATCCGCGCATCGTTGGACCCGTAGAGGAGAGGGGACGCGACAGGACGAAGAGGAGGCGGAAGGCGTCTCTCGGATATATTCCTGCGCAAACGGCCGCGATTTATACGGCCTGAAGCTCGCTATCCTAGAAGCCGAATGCCTAACTGATTGCTGAATTCCATTCCATCGGCCTGCCTTTTCTCCCTCCTCTTTCATTCTCTCTCTCTCTCTCTCTCTCTCTCTCTCTCTCTCTCTCTCTCTCTCTCTCTCTCTGCTCTTCGCTCTCGCGAGCGACTCGCGTCTTGGGAATGCTACGAGAAACCACGAACATCGTTTGCTCTGGTTCAAAATACCAGCTGCCTCGATAGAACCAGCTGAAGAATATCACTGATTTCGAATAGTTCTGACAATTTCATGATTCTAAAGTTTTACAACTTTCTGATAAAGATTTTCAATATAAAATTAAGTGTCAAGTACTTATATGTATTCTTGTCCATAACACGCCTTTCTCTTCGATAAATAGCAATTTTTTCATTTGAAGTTGAAAAATGTTATTTAAAAAATTCACATTTACATTCGCCATTTCCGCCTTTTGAACGAATCTATTAAGAATTATGCATGAGCATGTTTAGCAAATAAAACAGCTTTGCAATTGTTGTAAAATTTTTTAATACGATTGCTCTTGCACTTAATTCCTCACTAGATCTAAATATATAAACCAATTATTATATATCAAAGAATTTTACAACAGTTGCAAAGCTGCTTTCTCTGCTGAGCTATTCCTATGCCTGTCCTTCTTTTCTTTTATTTTACATTAAGACGACTTGCCTCACCGGCTCACTAATAGCTCGAAAGAACTCTTATCTTAGATGAGAAGGATGATTAGAGGAGTCGAAGGATTACAAAGAGGAACAGATTGCCGATCCCGAATACCAATTAATCGGTCATTTTCCGATTGCATTCTATGCGCACACGTAGTAAAAGTAATTACGCTACCTTAATACTTTCTTACTCTGTATTGCAAAATCGTGCTCGCGTATTGATCGTATCGTTCTCGTTTGTCATCGGAGAAATTTCTCATTAAGAAACATTATTAATTTACAAACGTGATCTCTTATCTGTTTTCCGTTTAATTCACCATTAGTACACAGATAAATCTAGATCAAGCAAATCAAGCGAAAAAAACTTTAATTATATTCGAACCTAAGAGGCATAATACACTGCAGAAAAACTTAAGCAGTAAGACTTAAGGAAATCAACGTGTTGTCTAGGTCCACAACCATGTTTTAAGGTACCGAAAGTAAGCCTTAAGAAACTGACCAATCACAGTTAAATATGAAAAAAAATAATCGACTGTGATTGGTCAATTCCTCAGGGCTTTACAGCTTAAGACCTCTTAAAATAAGATTGTGGACCTAGACGTTGAATTTTCTATTACTTACGTTATAGCCTTGTAATCTCTAACATGATCGGCTCTAACAATTCGTTTACTGTTTACATTTCATTAATGTAAGTCTTTTTGTGTAACCCCGGATCTACAATAGGATATGCAATGTTTTAAGCCTTAAGTTGTGAGAAATTAATCAATTACAGTCGAATTTGAGAAGAATAATCGACTATGATTCGTCCATTTCTTATTAAGGCTTAAGACTTAAAACTCTACTGTAGATTCGGGGTAATGCAAGTGCGACTTTTGCAAAAGTCAAAATGGTGAAGTATTCTGGCGATTGGCTCTTTGATCGACTCAAGACAAGAATCAAGCGGTGTATCAGGGTCACGTATACCTACATTTCGAAGGTGGATTCGCCACCTACAATAATAATTCTCGCGGTCGCTGTGGCGCAGCGTGTAACGTATGCGTGCACGCACATGTGCTATCTCGGTGGCTTCATCTCGGCACTTGCGTGCGGGATCTTTCCGCGCGATGAAAGGACGATGTCCGTAGCGAAGCGGAAGACAAGAGCTACACTAGGAAGAAAATATATGGGGAAGCCGACGGGAATGCGTTTCCGAGGAGAGACTATGAGAAGGAAGGGAGTGAGTAAACGGGAGAGTTACGAATAAAGGAATGGACCAGAAGAGATGAAGAAACCTGGAATGCCGGAGGAAGATAAGGAAATAAAAAGATATGGTGAAAAGGTGAGACGAGAAGTCTGAGAAATAGATGAGAACGCGAAGAGATATAGTAAAGCTATAAAAAGAATGAAGTATAATTAAGAAAAAAATAAAGAGGGAAAGAAGGCGAACAAATTGCATTTGTATGTTGCGCGATTCAAATACGAATAAAGATGAACCAACGAGAAAGCTGAAAAGAAGCAAACAGATGTGAAAACATAGAGAAGGATGAGAGAAGTAAAAAGCTATAGTGAAGCAAATAAGTATTTTTAGAAAGCCTACTATGGAAGAAAATAAAGCGAGAAGACAAAAGAAATTGAAGAATTACATTATTAAACAGTTTTGCGTGAAACAATAAGAGACATTACATTTGGATTATGCAAAACAGAAGCGATATGGAAGAAGTTGTATGGATTTTTAAAATTTTTTATGACCTATATCATTCTGTATCAATTGTACATTACAAATATAGAATGCCATGAGAGTTTGATACTGTAGCAGAGAAATGATTTCCGTGCGATTAGAAGAATTGATGATAAAAAGACTGAGAGAGAGAGAGAGAGAGAAAGAGAGAGAAAGGCAGGAAAGAACGAGGAAAGCGAGAAAGAGAGGCCGCGGCCGAGAAGTTCACATTGCAAGGAGTAATAGCAAGGCAGGAGGCCCGCGCGCGCGAGTGAGTGCGGATGGTGATGGTGGCGGCAGTGGAGACGGCGGAGGAGGAGGGATCGGAATGCAGCCGAGTGAGGAATTCCGACCCCTCCCGCATATTTATCTGAACGCGCGGCGCGGCGCGGAGGCAGCGGGACCTGGGTCGGGCCCGGTCCGCGGGGCCCCCTTTTATAGTGCGCCAACCACGCGGGCTCGACCGCGAAGAGGGAGTACAAATAAAAGAGAGAGGAAGCAAGGTAACAGAGAAAGAGAGAGAGAGAGAGAGAGAGAGAGAGAGAGAGAGCGAGAG
>NW_011627093.1:1430424-1573632 GCF_000204515.1 Acromyrmex echinatior | reverse complement strand
CGTGATTCACAATTTATACTATCAAGATTTTCTGATTATTTCCTCATTCACAAAGATTATCTTATCATATGGTGCGACACATTGCAAAAAAATTGGTTGATTGTCCTCGACGATAAAAATGCGATCTTCAATCTGTCAATCAATTTTTAGCTGTGGTCGTTTATTGTGTCTTTCGACGGCTACGTTAAAGAGTTATATTATTCAATAAGTCCATCTGAGTGTTTGTGCTTATCGAATACAACAATCATAAATTTACGTAAAACAAATTAAAAAAAAAATTCCTAATAATTTACGTAACGAGCTAATAATACAACAAAATCGTGACAAATTACAAATTGCGTAGTTAATGACATCCAGAAAAAGCAATCTAAAATTACTATTTATCGTAGACATTTATGATTCATTTTTCTGCATAGGAAATAACAATCTTTAATTCAAATTGCAATTTTATTAACCTATAATCGAACCTCGCAAGAGGAAATTTTCTCTTTTAATTAAATTAATTAACACACAATTTACATAATGTTATAATAATTTTTATAATTTTTCTGTATCAATTCTAAAAATAACGTATTAGTAATTGTTTTTAGATGTTTCATATTTTATCAGTATGATAACTTTAGACACATTAAAAAAAATTTCATTTTCAAATTTATATACAAATAAAGAAATATTATTTTGTTATCTATTTTTTTATCTATTTATTACAAATTTTATTTTCATAATTATTAAATATTAATTATATGTTAAATATTAATTATATATTACATCTAATTATAACAAAACGATGTGCTAACGCTATCTTTTGTTATAATTCATTTTTCATTTATTCTCATTTTTGAATCAATGTCTATAAAAATGTATAATATATACGAGAATAATTTTATTTTCGTGTTATATCTATGTATTTAAACGATCTCGGAGAAAGTATCTGACTTCGATACTCATAACGTTCAGTACTGCGCACGATTTGAGCGTCCGTGATCGCGCGGGGGAGATCGGAATCCCTTTCACGTCAGGAATGTGTATAACCCTTGCCGAGGGCCGCGGCTTTCGGAGAAATCGGGATCAGATATCCCGAGCATTCCACCGGGATGATTGTCGGGTGCTATATTGAGTTCTCCCGCGAACCGCCTTATCACGGGGCCGCAACGGAACGTCAAAACATCGTCGAAAGCTATCTTTGACCGAGGGCACGTTTAACACAAAGATCGTCGCACAGTAGTCTCCTTATTACCGGGAATTTAACGTGATAGTCGCGTCATGGTCGCACAGGAATAGACTCGTGATAAATGATACTATCTATATCGTTGCGAATCAACATATGTTAGGTAAACTCAGTTATCGCGATATAAATTTTTCGAATACGGAAATGTCAATCTTTCAAATAACTTTACTTTTTACGGAAAGTGTTTAATTTTCCACATATAAATTTTAAAAAGCAAGATATCCTTTAAGCACGAATTTTTTGGCCTTTAGTAACGATTTCCATTAACTCTTCGTAAAAATATTACAGACAATTATAGTTTATTTCGACTTTCCAATATTTTATATCATATCTTTGTAACTATGCCTCGAATTAAAATTTTATTAAGGTAAATTCCATCTGAAATTGAAATGTTGTTTTCTTCAAAATGTTTATATTTGTGAAAAATTCTTTGTTTCCCTAATCGCATGTAAATCAAAAGTTACAGACATCTCAATGTTTCCGCGAAGGAAATAGACTTCAATGAATTTGCTATTAAAAAGACATCGGATAGACGAGTGAAAGATCGAAGATCAAATAATGATACACGGAACATATTTATAGAAATCACATTTCCTGATTATTTCCGTTACTCTAAGCCGATCTAAACGTATCATACCACGATCGCTGGACGATAAATAATGTATAATGGACAATGAATCGTATTACAAACATTTCAAGCTTTGAATAATAGAACAATAGTTTTAAATGAAAGGACAATGTGTAATCTTATTGGGATAATCACTCAAAGACGCGATTGTCCTTATCCCGATTCTGTAACTCTTAACGACAGTATCGTTTTATTGTTGTTGAACAGGTATCATACATGATAGAAAAGCCAACAATAATATAACGATACATACTGTCGTATGTCTGTTAAAAATTACAGAATCATGGTATGTCCTGGGATCAATTTGATCGGCACTCTCTAAAACTTTCAGAGAGAATCTCATTCCGAAGATTAAAATCTCACTCCTAAATATTGAAAATTGAATCATTCTTTTTTTAAGACTGGCTGAATTTTTACTCTCTTTAAAATGAATTCCACGCTAAAGAATTCAGAGAGCAGAAGGGGTAGCAAAACGTTTCTCCGTATTTTCAGATACAATCAGACAGTAATCGAATACGAATTTGAAACATAGCAACGTTGGCTGCTTATTATCGCGACTGTAGCGTCTCGATAATCGCAGTTCATGCATTCCTGTCTTGATAAGATAGCGGCAGCTAGTCGTGACTCAATTTTCGTTCGCTCACCAAGTCTGCCCACATGTATATTACGAGCGAAAATATATTCGCCTGATAGTCAGGAAATGTGCACACACATATATATGGTGCACAGCGGACAGAAATGCTGATTCTTTCGGTATACGAGCGCCACACTCGCATAAGGCGGTAGCAAACAAACACATATACCTATATACGCACGCACGCACGCACGCACACATTTCCAAGAGTGCGTTTGATCCGATGAAGTCAGTTGGCAACAAATTATGCCGAGGCATAAACCAACCCAATGAATGTCATCGCCAGGATAACCATCCTACTTGTGTGTTGCCAATGATATAATTTCTCTAGCCGGACGTCGAACTCTAGTTCATGCTCGGCCTGTGGCCCACGCGACAGGCATACAACGCATCTAAGGTCAATCCCTGAAGGTTAAACCGCTCATAAAGTTTGATACTCAACGCATTAAAGATTGTATCATGTTATTTTGATGCAAATTAGCATAGATTTTAAGCGAAAATTTTATACGGGCATTGATCTGTATTATTTATGTATTTTGAATGATTAATAAATAAGCGTATTACGAATTAATATAAATGAATTAATATAATTGTTAAATATAATTATTATAGTAATAAAATACTGCATTAATTTAAGTTATTCGAGAGAATAGTAAACATTTAATTTAGCGTGATGTTTAAATGTACTCCGTCTGCAATCATGTTTTCAGTGTCTTCATCTGAATCTGAATCCTTTTTGTTTAACCAAAGATTTGCTCAAAGTTTTTCTTACTGTTCTAGGCTTTCAAAAAATGTGGAAAAATTCGCAGTTGTGTACTTTTTCATCATCTCTATGTAACAATACAAAATAGATATTATTAGATATTTTAGGAAGAAAAAAATCGGATTCCACTCTTTCTATTTATTTCAGAAAAATTTGAGAATGAAATTTTGCTTGTGCCAAAAAGGCTCAATTTACAGGAAGGATTAATTACATACTGCTATCGCGGAATGTTTCTGCGAGTCGTCATGTAATAACATATAAGTATGAAATGATCTTTATTGTTCCATGCAGAAGATTCTGTCAATATTTGCAGATTCAAAAATATTATAAAAATACGTAAATTGTAAGATTCAGAATCCTTGTAATTCTGTAGAGATACTTGAATCTATACGGAAGAGGAGCTAAATGAACTCTGAACTGGCAAAAGCTCGCTGCTACCACGAACTTCCCGATGACTTGACTCGGTAAAAGCAAAAAGTACTTGAGGAATCTTTAGCTTCCTTTTGCATATCTAACGAGACGACGTTCCAAAAATTCAAACTGTAAAGAGAGAGAGAGAGAGAGAGAGAGAGAGAGAGAGAGCATGACGCGCAGTTAAAGAGACGCATCAAAGAGAGTTTGAGAAAGCAAGAGAAGATAGAGGGACGGAAAAAGAAAGAGAGAAGCGTGAAATTCCGTCGGATCTCTAAAAATAATCGCTTACAAAAAGAAAGAGTAACACAAGTACGCATATATCTGATCTTCGGGTAAAAGCGTAGGCCTATTTATGTATCGCCCATTGCAGTAGAGATGGAATCCCGATCCCTTCGTATGGTCGTTAACATTGTTTGTCCCTGAAGGAAGGAAGGAGAGTCGTAGGAATGTGAAAAGCTACGCCAGCACAAACGGCCGATTTCTTGGCGGTTAATTCCAAGTCCGAATCTCTTGTACACGTCGAAATGGCAAAACAATCTGGGAATTTCATGTGGTATCCTTGGAAAAAAGGAGAAAATAAACTCAGAAATAATCGCAGCAAAACGCGAGAAGATAGCCTTCGCTCGAACAATCTTCTGTTTCGTAAATGAAATGTGAAAAAGGACGTTTACATTAAATAATTAAAGATGCAACTTCCTCGCCGTAAAAATTGTTAAATTACATTTTTAAATAATAAGCAGAACTTGTGACAAATATTGTAAGTCTTTGATTTTTATATAAATTAGCGTAAAATAATGACGTTTAATAATAAAAATATCTGTAAAACGAGAAGAAAAAAATATAAAAATTTTTTAATTAAACTTATTTCCAAAGTTTATACAATTTTTATTTGTTCGAATAAAAAATAGTTCGAATAAAAAAAGACAAACTCGGATTTTTACAAGAAATATACAATTTAATAAGAGCTTAAATAAAAAAGTAAATCTTTTTCGAATGAATTGCAAGTGCAGGAAACGAGGAAAGCGTGATAAGAACAGCACTTTGCGGATGGTAGATACCGATGAACAAGTCGAATTCTTTCCGCCCCGGCAGCACGTGGGAATTTCGCGGCATGCCCTCAGTTCACCTCCTGGGAAAGACAAAAATAATTGTGGAAGCCGAGCGAACGTGCAGAAAAAGATATACATAGCATAGGCACGAGCGAGCTTGAGGGGAAATAAGCGAATGCATCCGATTTCGAAAAAGCCAGAGCCATTTAAAATCTAAAAAATCGAATATCAGAATTGTTACAAATTCCTCATTCAAATTCCTAAAATTCCATAATTTTTCCTGATGTTTTCAATAATATTTTGAAATTTTTTGTGTTCTTGTCCTGATTTAGAAATCATCAAATATACATATTTTGTTGAGAAAGCAATATAACGTAGCAATGTAAATTAATATTAATGTTGCTGACACCAGTTGCATTTAATTATTAAGTTGGTAGTATTCCAAAACTGTATAGATGTAATGTATTCATATTAAACTTTTTCAAAGCCAAGAATTTCAATTTTTCAGAAAATTCTGCAAAATTTTCTGATTTTTCCTTCCTTTCTCCGTTTTTTATTTGCCCGATATTTTTCCTGATTTCCAATTTTGTGGCAATCCTGAATATTAGCTTTTAAGAACGTAAAAAAGATTCACAACATAATCACGATAGATATACTTTTGATGACGACCAAGAACGTCTTCGGGTTTTTATTTCAAGAATATCGATATAATTTCGCTGACAAATTTTGACACTAAAAATACATGAAAAAGGA
Source organism: Acromyrmex echinatior (assembly GCF_000204515.1). The sequence goes on along the minus strand of NW_011627093.1, from coordinate 1,568,163 downwards.
CTTCTCGAACGTCATTTAATTTGTCTGCGAATAAACTCATTATCGAATGCTTTCGGTATCTATACAGATATCAACACTCAGCAGAAATTATATCAGCATTAATCTTTACTTGATTCGTTCAAAATTAGCCAAACAACAAAACAAGATAAGGAATGACATTCTCAGCATTTGTCATATTTATAACGGTTGCGAGTTTTTTTTTTCTTCAACAAAGTCCGTGTTTTCGATATACAAGAAAATATATTTTTTAATGATATACCTTTAAAGAAGAAGAAAAAGCAAAAAAATTGTTAAGATGTATATGTTGAAATATTCGACAACGGAAATAAAGGATCACTAGCATCCCCGGCGGCGCGAAAGGAGCGATCATCTCGGCGAGTTTGAAGAAGCGATGGACGGTAGCGTATCCGTTCATTCCGACATGATCGTACGCCTTCGGCAATCCTCGTGGCTCTCCGTGGCGTCACTTCGTGGACCGCCTGGGGGCCCTACGCGAGCGTAACACCGGTAGCTACCATGCCAAAAGGGTCCCATGATGCGAGTTACGCGAGACCGGGAGAAACAGAGACAAGCGGAAAAATAGAAGAAACAGCAGGATAAAGAAAGAAAGAGAGGGAAGAAGAGGAAGGAACCTGTGGAGGACGTTGCGAAGAGGAGGGACAAGAGGGACGGAGAAGGGAGGAGGGCGGAGAGAGAGAAAGAAAGGGCGAAATATCCGAAGGAGGAGGGCCGAAACGACAGGGATCCAGGGGGAACCGGCATCTTTTCTTCACGATGTATTGACGCTCGAAAGAACGGCGTTAAGGCCCCTCTCTCCCTTCCATCCGGCACGACGCCACGTACTACGTCGTTTCCTCTGCCCCCTTGGCCAACCTCGACGCGGAGCCGATGCCGATGGGCCCAAAGCGAAGAGAAGGTCGAGAGGGGGGGGGGGGGAGCCAGCAACGGCGCGGCAGCCGCGGCGGAGAGCAGAAGAGGGCGGATTCGAGAGGACGGGAGACATTCCAATCTCTCGTGGCAAAGTCTGCTTGCCTGCCTGGCTTGCCTGCTTGTTCCCTCGCTCGCTTGTCTGCTCGCCGCTTGCCAAGTCACCGTCCCAAACCCGGCCCACGCTACACCAAATGCCATACGGACGATCGTAACCGTATGGAATCTCTCGGGATATCAATCCGATCGATTTTTATTTCGAAATAACAATGAATTATACAGTCAAAAAGAATGATCTGCCAGAAAATGGTCCGAAAATTCGAAGCGTGATGCGCGAAAATAATCTCGAGAAACTCTAACATAAGCTCACCATTTACCTAATTCAGTAATACCCTCCTGAATTTTCTTCTAGACTTGCGAAACGGGTGCGTATTTACATATTTCAGAGAGAAAGAGAAAAAGAAAAACAACTAAAGGAAAGATTTGTAATTAAAAATCTCCAATTCAGTTTTTCAAGGCTTAAAAGTTAAATACATGTTTCATTATGTTGATAACGTAGACGACGTAGACAATAGACTGATAGGAAAAAAAATCTTCCCTCAAGATGATTGGTTGAATAACAGAAGCTCTGCAAATATGTACCTAGTTTGTATAGGAGTATAAATAATACGTTTCGCGATTATTATGCGCGTGTTATTGCCAAAGCATTTTTTCGTCGTAGCATTGATAATTGCACTTGATAAGTTGCAGAAATTGAACTATGTAGCATGTATAAATGTACGTCTCCAAGTACGCTTCCAATACGTGAGAAAAAGTGAGACGAGGCGCACAATGCAGCGTAGCATACGCCGTGCTACAGAGATCCAGTTACAAAGAACGAATCTGCTTTCACATTTATCGAATTCCAACGCTGTTCATTCCTTCGTTCGTTCTGCATACCGCATTACCGAGAATTCGTTCCGATTTTGCGAAGCCGAGGCCACATTATTGCGATATTATTGCCCGCATGGTGACGACGAAAGGATGATATATACAGAATGTCTAAAAAAAAAAAAAAAAAACTGAATGTCATTTTAACGACAAATTTATTACCTGATTCGAGTCGGTTTTAGCAAAATAGTAAAAAGTTTCGAATTATAAAATTACACTAAAAAAAAATTCGATAATAGCAAATATTTAATGAAATAATGCCAATCAAATGTTTGATAAATATAATTAAAAATAATTTTATTATACTTTGGCGTTATTTCATTAAATTTGATAGCTCTTACTAAACTTTTTTTTTCCAGTGTAATTGTAAGAGAAAAAGATTTTTTAGAAATCAACCTTTGTCTTCTAACTAAATAAATAATTCTCTTGCATATCCTAAATTTTGTGCGGTTCTATTCTCAAAATAATTTTCTCAAAGTAATTTTATATCGTGGAATCTTTTCAATCTTTATTTAATGTTAGTAGATAACGATCGTATCAAATATTAATTTACGATAATACATATTCTTTAAAATGCTATAAAACAGAAATTTCATCGTGTTTGGCCATTAAAAGAATATCTGCATAATCAGGTATGTAATTAATTATAACGATCCAATGACGATTAGGCGGCGGCAACAGAAATCAGCAACGACCGGTTGAGAATAACGATGTCAACGACTTCGAAATATCGAATTCAAACCGTTACGAGAGAAAAATATAGGTATTTATGTATATACTATATATATCTATATGTACACATAAACATTATTGAATACCTTACATGCGATGAATCATATTATATAAAATAACTTCGTTTAATATAATTTGTGATTTCTTAAAAAATATGTACTTTTAAGTTGATATTTATAATTGATTCTATTTAGACAATTTTCTTAAGTAATGTCTTAGGATGCTAATACAACTTTGTGATTGGCTTGTGACATCTTAAGACAGTCAAAACATAAGAACCGACTATAAAGTATGAATACCGGCCTTAATGTTTCTTCAATAAAAAATAAAACAAACCAATAATGCGATACTGCACGTCAAAACGAATAAATCTTCTTTGACATTTTCTTTCATATCATCGAAAGAGACAGATGCTCAAGTTAGAGGAAACATTCCGTACACATATAGTTCCCCTTAAATCTTACGTGCAACGGCCGCCCATTTCGAGGTTAATCTTCGGATAATCTCGAAAATGCAATTATTACTCGATACACTCGTACGACACGCAGTCCGGGTCCGACAGATCAGAAAACGTCACACCTGTCGGTTGCATTTGGAAAGCAACAGGCGAGCCGGTTCCTATTTGCAGAAGAATCATCGCGATATTTCCCGTTTCGTTGGTCCCAGAAACGCTCATGGAGTGGATCATTGGGTCTGGTCAGTGACGAGGGAACGCGTGACGTGGCTGTCAACCCGAAACCCGCGATCAACCCTCTTGCCGCCCGCGCGCGCTGCCGAGCGAGACGACAAGGCTGGCCGTCGACTTCTTCTACCTGCTGCACTTTAAACTCACACCCGAGGTCCCTACGTACGGGAGAAAGATCGAGTTTGACAAAACATGCACGACGTGCACGTCGAGTCGGTCAAAGTTTTAACATAACAGTCAGGACTACGTCGAAGCTGAACAACAAACTCTTAACAATCGGTCTTCTCATTTTTTTCACAATTTCTATACTCTATCTACAATAAGCTATTACCTAAGTCTTAAGTCTTAAGCTGTAAGAAATTGATCAATTACAGTGACGTGAGAAGAATAATGAACTATGACTGGTCGTGGATTTCTTACGGCTTAAGACTTAGCCTAATATTTCATGTGTCGTAAGACAAACTTTTTAAACGTATTGATTGGCTGCAAGACAGAGAGATTCGAGAAGGCTTGAAAAGTATTGTCGTACGACACGTGAAATATCAGCTTTAAAGTTTAGAATTATAGATAATGGGTTCCCGTAGAAAGCCCATTAAAGTTTTTAAATTCAGACAATAGAAAGGATGATAAAAGGTATCTTTCGCGAATCGCGCGTAGATACGTGCATCACGGTTGGCAATCGTCAGCTATTTGAGCGTTCTCGGAATTTTTTGCCAGAAATAAAAGGTTTAAATTGGGAAACATTGGCACACGGGCTGGTAGTCGCATCGGCAACGACGACGGCAGCGCAGACACAAGTTGAAACATCAAGCGGGAAAACGAGTCTCGGCGCGGTGGCGAGAAAAAACGTACGCGACGCGCGCGTACACGCCGGACGAAAGAATGAAATTCTCTGATCGATCCATCGATCGATCGAGCAGACGGACGGAAAGGAACGAAACCAACGAGCGGAGCAGGGAACGAATGAGGAGAGGGAACGAAGAAAGTCCGGGCACCTGCGCTTTCGAACGAGATCCGCGATATGATTTACGGCATCGAGGCATTCGCAGTTTCCTCCGGCGGTGTCATAATCGGTTTTGTATCTGTCCGCGCGAGAGAGCCGACGAGCGGTACGGGCCGAGCGGGCAAAAATAAATGGCAATTAACATTCCTCTGGCATCTCGCTGCCTCTCGACGGGGCATCACGGAGAGCCCCGAGAGCGAGCGAGCGAGCGAGAGAGAAAGAGAAAGAGAGAGAGAGAGAGACGAAGAAAAAGAGAGATAGGAGCGGGATGCTGCGCTGCTCGGGGCCTCTGGACGGGGCCTGCAGCATACAGCGGGGTGGGGGTGTAAGAAACGGGGCCCATGCGCCTCTAGACCAGCACAACCAGGCAAAGCGCGGGCCTGTCCATCCGAAAAATGTCAGATTCGAGCCAGGGACGCTCTTGCGTTACGACGCACGAAATTCGTGGAATTCCTGGACCGCGAGGTCGCCCCAGACTTTCGAGCCCCCCCCCCTTCTCCCTCTCTCCCTCTCTCTCTCACTTGATGGATTACGGGAACGTCGACGATACTAGCCAGGTATTGATACTTTCACCTCGAAATCTCGATTACTTTAACATGATTATTATCAAAAAGGATTGATAAGTACTCACGATATTTTTGTCTTATTTCTAATAATAAAAAACCAAGTTATTTATGAAAACTTTTGTAATTATTTGCACACGTGTGTATTATCAAGGAATACTATCGCAACTGTTCGGGTATAAAAAATTACGACATTAACTGCGGCAATTTTTGTTAATATATAGTTAATATATAGTTTCGTTATTACCAACGAATAAATGTTATAGCATCGCAATTATTTTAAATATTACAGATAAAAAATTACGATGTAATTAATAAGACTCTTATAATGATATTTTAATTTACATGCTATTATCGAATAAAGTTATGTCATAGTTATTCCGCTTGACATTAAGTATCCCAAGGAAACTTGGGTCATTAGGAAGACATTGTTATTTTTCTCTTGTAATGTAAGATGAAAATTTTCTAATTTTTCTCGTCTTGAGATGCTTGCAAATACCATGGAAATAGCACGGATTGAGATAAACTGTGATCATACACGGAACGAACGCAAGATTTATGATTTAGTAATTATTCAGTATTCGACGATGGATTTTACTAATTATTCATCGTGTACAAACGCAATATCGTTAGATGTTAAAATGCCATTATCTCATAGGACGATTAGTTCCGGGAACAAACAATCTCTTAATCCAAATAATAGATATATAAGCAATAATTAATATATAGATATTTACGTCGGTAATCTTAAATTGCTATTCAATTTTAACCGCATTTTTTTTTTAGCACTGCTAATTTCGATCGTAACAGTAAGCGTTACAAAATGAAAAAAACTGATTGTAGAGGCGTAACTTTATGTAAACTCATTCAACCAAGGTTAATCGTGATGCCTCTGTCAATTCTTATCTAAACTTTCGAAATTCTTGATGATTACATCATAATTTTCTCATGAATTTTTTCATACGCATTCATCGTCGAAATATACAAAGTTGTCATAAAGACGTTATACATTCGCGAATTAATTTTTTTGTATTTTATTTAATCTATATTTTATACAATTAACAGCTAATAAATCTTCTATATAACAATTTGTATTTCGACATAAATTATGAAAAAATATAGTTACGAAAATTATACAAAAGAGAAGAAAGAATAGAAAGTATTATGTATTTTAATCTAAAAAATACTATAAATCGTAAATTTTAGAAATTATTATTTCGACAATATCACAAATAAAAAAAATATATACCTAATAAGATTAAATGTAAGAATTAAATTAACTAAATATAAAGAATCACGCAAATTGTATTTCGTTGTAAAATCGAAAGAATATTCACAAAATACAGATAGTAGTGTTTATAATAAATAAATATATACATACACACATATATACATATATATATTAGGTGTTGGAATTAATTCGTAGCGTTTTTAATGAAAGAATGTTATTTATTTCACATGAGCATTAAAAAATACATTAATGAAAGTACTTCCCATCACTTGTAAAACGCTACGAATTAATTCCAACACCTAATACATATATATATATATATATAATTAATAAAAATAATGTACTCAAAATACTGCGATCATTTTAAAATTGCATTTAAACAATTCTTACAAAAGTACGTATAATGCGTGTCAAATTTGAAAGAGTTAGGTAAACTAAAAAACTGTATTCTCACTAATTATAGGTTTTCACATTTGCGTTACATAACATATAGAAACGCTATTTTTTACAAATTTTCCACAGGAGAAAAATAGTTGTAATTTTTACCTTACAAGATTATAGTAAAAATATTTTTACCAAATTTATGACAAACTTTACTTGCCTGAAAGTAAAAACCGGAGGTGTAAGATAGAAAGTGTTATTACAATTATAATAAATCCATTCAAATAATTGTCTTACAGTAAAGTAAATCATACTATTCTCAAGACTGTAAGCACGAATTCTCAAGACTTTATTTACATTTGTATTTTTACCTTACGAAATGTAAAAAGTATCTTACAATATGGCTCTATACGATGATCGCTCATTTACCAGCAAAGTAAACTTTTATACATAAGTGAGTGCCTATCTGGTGTCTCTACATAACACCTGCTAATTTCCTGAAATTTATTAGAATTCTAGCGCATATTATTTTACATTTTTCTCTAAGCATCGTACACATCACAGAGTCGTTATGAGACGCTACTGGCCCACGGCTTTTATCCGTCGTTGGACGAGCGCGAAGAGTCTCGACACGATGCCGGAGAGGAGACGGGAGGAGCGGATAAGAGAAAGAGAGAAGAGAACGGGCATCGGAGAGGGCTATTTGCATCGGAATGCAAGCCTCAGCTATCTGTGTTACGCTCGCGCGCGAGTGTGCACGCACGCACGCACGCACGCACCGCACGCACGCACGCACCGCACGCACGCAATGTATGATACGTACGTACGCGTGAAGCTGCGAAGGAAGGAAACCGCGAGTTCCTCACGTGAAACTACTACCAAGCGTGATTTCCACAAGTTTTCAGAAAAGATTAAATTAGTAGAGATATGCATTGATGAAAAATAAAGATTATCTCTTTATTTTACCGGATACTATCTGTATTTAATTAAAAGTAACATTATCTTTACTAGAGCTGGTGTTAAAAAAATAAATAGTAATAAAATTCTGCACAGAGAAAAATGTTCTGAATAAATAAAAAGATCCAAACAGAACAACATTTTGAAATGAAAATAGTTGTGATAATCAAAAATTCAATTTAGCCTCATCAAAATGCCATTCTGGTTGGATCTGTTTTAATCAGAACCTTATTCTTAATATAAGACATAAATTTCATAACAACATCCTAAAATTGTAACAATTTTATGTAATACAATGAAAAATTTCAGTTATTTATAAAAATGTTCTTCAAATTGAATAGTAATAGCTATAATAGAAATGCATTTTATAAATTATTTATTATAGAACTGAAAGGGAAACTTTCCTTTAGTTTTTTTTTATCTATAAGTTTTAAGAAATATTTAAAAAAAAAACTGCATTGGTATCGGAATTGTATATCTTTGATGGGAACGTTGCTCGGAATATTTCAAGAATTTTAAGGATGTACCTACACATTATCTCTTAGCAACGATCTGGGTTTGGATATCTTATTTCCCACGCATACATACACACACGAGGATTATATCGCGTTGCTTGTTAATTTGTGACGCTAAAGGATGTATCCATCGCTGAAGATACACTATACCATTCCCGCGTAAACATGTTTACCCGAGTAAACGTGTTTGCGCTCGAAACATAGTAGATATATATATTTTTAGATATTAGAAACTCAATAAATTTGTTAAGAGAATCAATGACGCAAATGATAAATTATCACGAATAAATTAAATGATGAATATTGTATTGTACAATCAGCGGTCACGAATTGCTTAATCTCATAACTGTAAAAGCGAGATTTGATGAATATTTAAAATCCTATACTTTAAAAATCCAAAAGACTGACAATGCTACGTAAAAAGAATATACATATCAAATTTTACAATGAAATTATAAAAAACGTGAATTTAAAAAGAAAACAATTTTTTATTCACATATTTATATTTTATATTTATATAATTTAGCAAATGGACTTGAATTTTTAATTTATAAATATATTTTTTACGGTCTCTAACAGTCTCTTAGAAAAAAAAATTTCGAAAAGTATCTTTCTTTTATACCACTTATATATCAGAGGTATAAAAATATCTCCATCTAGATCAAAGAGATCAGGCTGATGTTTTGCGTATACAAGAAAAAAAATATATCTCTAAATTTTTAATATAATAATAAAAACCATTTCAATCAATTTCAATTAAAATTATAAAAAATCATTAAATTATTTATTATTTATTGTAAATATAAATTATTTATTGTAAATACAAATAGAAATTTATTTATTCATGCAATATCTATAAAAGATTAAATTTGTATCCTCTGAAACTAAATTTTCTTCACGAAAAGAGGTAGACGCAGTGTGCGTAAACGCGAGAAATAGTTTAGCCTGAGAACTTTGCCGCGTGGCTGCACAGCGTGAAATTCGCCCAATTTAGGAGGACAAATATGCCTTATCCGGTATAGATATATAAACGTAGTGATTTAATTTCTCTCTTTCTTATATATCAAAATATTTTAATAGTAACACAGTGCTTTTTGGAATCTATATGGTGCTTTTAGTATATACCTAATATAATATCTATTCTCATATAGTATCTATATACCTAATTCCATGAAAATCTGTAAAATCTTAAACAATTGCATTTATATGTGCGTGCGTGTATGTGTACGCTCGTGTATATTCCATACATTTTCCTTCAACCAATCTTCGTTAGAAATGAAGACTTATTTATTTATTAACATTGGTCTGTGTTTTTGTGTTTACACACTGAATGCGGAAGTACTCAAAATTTCATCATACTTGAACATTTTGAGAAAGATCTAACCTTAAAATAGCTATCTAATATTCGTATCATATTGTTTAAAATAGAATTCTAATTTCAACATTCCTGCCGACTTGTGTGAAATAAATCGTCATTTTTATATTTTTCATAGTCTTTTGATAGAAACTTCATTAAGACTCTCTTTTTAAATTCTTTTTTTATATAAGTTCTCTTCTTAAATTAGTTTTTAAGAAGTTTTTAGTTACAAGCTTTTTTTCTCTTCCTTTGATATTATAATCATAGATTCATTACATTAATTTTTTAGCTCAAAGTCTTGCCAGTTGCCAGTGAGTTTTGATTTAGACATCAAATATAGTGCTCTTGAAAGATCTCAGTTTCTTTATTATTATCAACAATGGGTATTCTCGCTTGAAAAGGAAGTATTCTTTCTAAGAAAAAGAGCTTGTGAGTAATAATAAGTTGTCTGCTTGTCAGCTTGTATTTCCTACAATGTATCCAACTATTATATTTTCTACAAAAGAGATTCTGCGAATTTCCTAGTCTATATTTTTTTGCTCACTTCCTTATTTACGCATTTCTTTTTTTATACCACACAGAAAGATTATTTATTTTATTTCAATACAAAAAAGAACTTTATTCAATTTTTATATTCATATAAATTTTCTATCTACATATATATTTAACATCTAGTTTGACCTTTTTTCAATTTTTAATTTTATTGCTATTAAAAAAACTGATATATTACATAACAATATTGACAATTATATTTACATAAATATGTTATCATAAATTCATATATTCAGTCATAAATGTCAGTTAATATTATCAAAATTTTTTTTTTCGTATACATTGTAATTTCTCGAAAAATAATTAAAGTATACAATTTTAATGAATTTACTTTAACCACACAATCTAAGCAAAAAGGAAAATGTAGGTATTTCTTGTGCAATCGTCTGAAATATCTGCCTTCTTCTCGAGATCATGCGAATTTCACGGCGTACGTCACGGTGCGGCGCGGCGCGGGCGAGAGAGCAGCTGTCGACGACGAGACGACGAGACGACGACGACGACGACGACGACGCGACGGCGAGAGCCGAGAGGGGCTTTTGGAAGCAAGGGATCCCGAAACTAGAATCGCGCGGCCTCAGCCACATAGGCAATCTCTCGAAAATCGACGATGACATCATGGCCGCAGTATTTCGCCCGAAATAAATATACCGTACATCGACATTCCTTCCCGCCTGCCCGGAACCCGCGTCGACGCCGCGCCGCCGCCGATAAATATTATTATCGTATCTTTCGTTTGCTCTCGGATTAAAGCCGGTACTCCTCCTTCCTTTCTCTTCTCCGCCCCCCCCCCTCTCGCTCTCCCCCTCTCACCTGGTACACATTCCATCAAAAATTCGTAATGCAGCCGCGCGTGACGTAAGACATTCCGGCGCGGGTCCAGACTGGCGTCAACAACGAAATACCAGAGTACCTCTCTTTTCCCTCACGAACATTCGGAATTAGCTGCTATCTGCGATCCTTTAACTATGCATCATTAAAGAAATCTCCATTGTCGCAGTAATGCAGTAATGGGATTATATAAACGTTCGTATGTAGACTAATGTAGAGTTGTCAACAAAAATCTTCATCCCAAAGTTCCATAATTCTCCTGCACTAATTTCCAAACTAAATTTCATAATTTTCCCTGGCTTTCAATATTTTGAAATTTTTTGTATTTTCGTCCCGAGTTGGAAACTCAAATATTTTATGGAGAAAACAATTTAACGTAGCAATGTAAATTATCTATTATTATAATATTGCTAACGTTTGCATTTAATTAAGTTGATAGTATCCCAAAACTACATGTAATGTGTGCATATTGAACTTCTGTAAAATCAAGAATTTTAATTTTCCAGAATATTTTGTAAAATTCCTCGACTTTTCTTTGATTTCCAGTTTTATGATGACTCTGTACACGTATCTATACAGAATACATAATATTTTGATAAAAATGTGAAAAATGAGGAATTATATCAAAATATAATAAAATATGAAAAACACAAAAATATCAGTCCCATCTTCGTTATACGATAATACTTTCGGTTTAGTATTCTTCTCGATAAAACAAGGTGCAAATCACGTGATTACGAGAAAAATATACCACAATTTCCGAATGGCATCACGTTAATCTAAATGCGTGTATATGCATGTAATATGCGCATCCTACCGGGATATATACAGGGGAACCGAACGCGGTTAATCGCGTGTTAATCTACATCTATGCCGTCGTACTCATGGTATGGAGGGTACGCCGAATGACCGGAAGTAACATGATTTCTCACGGACTGACTTCCTGCCGCCCTCATCGACCCTCGTTGAAATTCCACCAGTTTCTCCCCCTCACTTACCTCACGTCCGTTTTAATCTCGGCAGAGTGAGGTTCATCGACACGACGGGATCGAGGGGATTGGAATTAACGGATCAATTCAGCTTTTACGAATGGCAATTTAAGCGAAAAATTTATGATCAATTGTTTTCTGTACTTACCTCGAGTACGTCATGTGCAGTCTGCATATAGTCGCGAAGCATGGCCTCTTGAATAGCTCGCCATTCTTGCCTTGGATCTTCCAGTTGGGTTGTCTCTGTGGATATTAAATCCAATGACATGTTTAAAACAAAGAACCTTAATAAGTCTTATTAATTATCGGCGTTTATGACACCTTCTTAACGAATATAAATGGAAGGGATAAATGGAATGTTATGCTATCACCTTTAATATTATTTTAATAATCCATTATACGCGTATAATATGTACGTATAATATATATTGTATATAACATTACCAATATAATTGTATTGATATTATATTAATAAATAAATAAAAGATAAATAAAATTAAATATAGCGATTATTATTAATAGTATCTGAACTTGAATTAAAGCAACATAATATCATTTTTAATAAAATTAATATTTAATTTTCAAAATGATATAATAAAGAAACGCAACTCGATACAAGCTCGTAACACTTTTATTTATTTTTAAACATTCACTATTTCTGCACACTTTCTCTCTCTCTCTCTCTCTCTCTCTCTCTCTCTCTCTCTCTTTTTCAATCGAATGTATCGAGCGCAATCAAGACAAGAAAATGCATGCATAAATCCACGGGCTCGCACGTTATGGCACAGATACGTGACATAAAATTCCGAATAAAATCACTTCTTGTATGGTAAGTACCCGGCCGTTCTCTCTGCACTTTCTCGATCAGATAGCAGAAGCGGAATAAAAAAAAACTTACGATTGACATGATTGATGTAGTAGGCGCCCACGTGTTTATCGTAGGCCTCCTCCCAGCCGAGGGGAAGCTCGTTCCCGATACAATCCGCGAATGTCTGTGGTTTAGTAAATCTATAACACACGAAAAGAAAAAAAGAATTAAAATATCGTAATATGCAACACTGTAAGTATACAAATTCGTAATATCGAAAAGAAATAGCTGATAAATCAGACATTTCTTATATTCAGTTGATTAAAAATAAAAATGACTGTCCTATGACTGAGTAAAAAAAGTCTGTTTGGTGTGAAATTAATTTTATTGATCTGTGTGTGTGTGTGTGTGTGTGTGTGTGTGTGTGTGTGTGTGTGTGTGTGTATATAGTACAAATATATATATGTATATTTTTCAATATATCTTTTTAACGATCTATCTTTGAAAAAAGTTACTTAGAAAAAATATCGTTTTAGTTTAGTTTATTTAGCAATGTAATAAAAAAAAAACATTTTTGTTGTCGAATATAGCTAGAAAAATTTATATATATAATATTTACGAAATTTATATTTCTCAAAATTGATAAATCACATCGATTGCACAGTGATTTTTTTTCGAATTCATGGATGAAGTCTGCAAATACGTACACATTTACTAATCTACACTGGTGTTAAATCGATCGATAATCTCGGGCATAAAAAGTTCGTCTAACCGAACTCCCGACTTATATCACACTTGATTAAATAAATGTGATAAAAAAAGTGACGCTCGAGTGGATATCATACCGTATCAATCGTTTGTTTGTATTTATGTTGTTATCTTTATGCTATAAAGTTTAGAAAAACGATACAAGCAGCGATAATTTTTAAGTGTATTAGGCAATATTTTTATTCTGTCGAGAAACTTTCGCATTATTATTTTGTTAACATTTTTTTAAATATATGAATATGTGCTTCGTAAAAAAGAATATACAACTTTGTTTATGTTGTTTCTGCATTTAATCACAATATAAAAGTATTTAAAATATTTTAAAGCATGATTTTTTTTAGATTAGCTCATTTTCTTTCTTAGCAAATTTTTTAAAATTTTATTTCAATATTATACTTTATTCTCAATATTTCTTATAATGTTTATTGCACAAAACTGCGATGTGATATCGTACATTCCTTCGCTTCTATTATCAAACTTAATACATAATTATAAAATAAAGAATCAGATTATTGGCGAAAATTAAATTTCTGCTAATACGAGAAAAGATGATGAAAAAAAAAGGCTAAATTAATACATTTTTTCAGGACCAATCCAATATATATATCGAATAACAATGAGCGCGCAAGAAAGTTGGCAACCAAAAGAATTCTTAAGTCGCAGCGGAAAGAAAGGAATGCCAGGCATGCCGTCTCTGTAAGTTGGCACCTCATTTTCAAAAATTGGAAATTTTATTAACAGTCCTGCTTGCACTCGTAATAGTTTTACAGTTCCTATATTAGATTTTATAAATAATTTTGTTTAGATATAGCCAAAAAAAAGTTAAAAAAATAAAAATAATATAAGAAAAAGGCTCAAATAATTTATAAAATTAAATGAAAATAGGGCTACGAGCCAAGCAAAGTCTTGATGCTATATTATTAAAAAATAAACAGTTTATTGCGACATACGTTTTTATTTTATATATATATATATAGATAACTTATATATATATATATATAACTGTAGACTTAAGCCTATTCTACAATGTGCTTTTTATTTCCTGTTTCTTGCCTTTTGCTATTTTTTACATCTTGTCTTTTTGCTTTTTATCCGGTTTTTTGTTTTAAATCGCCCGAATTAAAAGTTAACGAACTTCAAAAGAAACAACAAATACGTAGCAAAAAATTATTGATAAAACGGTTGCAAAGGAGAAAAAAAGCAAAAGGTAAAAAACAAGAAACAGGAAACAAAAGAGCACATTGTAGAATAGGCTTTAACCTTAGGATGCTCCTTTACAACATTGATAATCAGATGTTCGCAAAACTTGTACATATCACGCGTTAAATCGACAATCAATGTCCGAGGTAATTTCGAGTCCGATTAGTGCAAGTCCACGTCGTTTGCATAATGCAGGACTGCGCGCTTGACGTTTTCGCTTTATGGGACAATGCGGAGCGAGATATACGTATGCAGAACGGTACGCGAAAGTACGACACTTTCGCTCCCGTTTGTCTGTTCAGTGAATATACGAAATTTCATGCGATCGCTCGCGAAGGCGTGCATACGCGCGTGCTTCCGACCAACGATCAACGATCGGCCGCTGGTTCGGGTCGGCTCGTTAAAACTTTGCCGTAAGTCGCTTTAACCTTGGCATACCGTAGCCGTGTCGACGCGTAGCGCACGCGTTCAGCGTTTCATTTATCCTTCCCTCTCTTCTCGCTCTTCTCCTTCTTTCGTCAAGCCGCTCCCCGCGAGTCCCTCGCGAGGTACGCTCCTGTCTTTTCTCTCTCTCTCTCTCTCTCTCTCTCTCTCTCTCTCTCTCTCTGTTTCTCTCTTGTCTCCTTGTCTCTTTCATCGTTATAGTAGGACAGAATTGCAGTAAGGCCAAGGGCGTGCCGAGACCGTGAATCACGCGGCGGAAAGGGAATTAAGGAAATTGTCCCTGAAATCGTGTAATGAGGCACAAACTCTCCGTCCTCCCGCTACGGTCCGATCGTCTGCTGTTAAAAGTCCGTACGTGACAAGGATTTTTGCATAGCGCCTCTTTAAAGGCCACAGACTTTTGCATAACGCTACGTAACGCATAAAGCATAAGCGAATCAATTAATCAGAGTCTGAAATGAAGGACAGCGTTGCCACAAATTCCTCTAAAAATTTCATTTCTCTGATACTTTCAATGATATTTAAAAATTTTTTATATTTTCGTTTTGATGTAAAAAGTATTTTGTTGAGAGAATAATTTAACGTAACAATGTAAATTGCTGTTAATGTTGCTAACACTGTTCGCATTTAATTGTTAAGTTGGTAGTATTCCAAAACTGCGTAAATATACGTAATTAATATTAATTTTCTTTAAAGTCAAGCATTTTAATTTTTCGGAATATTTTGTAAAATGCTTCATGTTTCCTTGATTTTCTAGTTTTGTGGCAATCCTGCTTATGTGCGCTTACGCAGCGTTCAGACGGAACCACAGAATCTTGTATATAATGCATATAAAAATAAACCAATCAAAGTCCTCTATTTCTTTTCTTCCCCGAAATAAAAGATTCTGACTGACTGATTTTCTTACGTCTTATGTGTTATGTGTTATACAAGAATCTGTACTACGGCCTTAAAAATATACGAAATCGTTAGGTACAATAAAACATAGAAAGCATAATATCAGCCAATGCAGAAAAACGATTGAAAGAATTTCGTCAATAATGGCATTCGTGAATCGTCCATAATCGCGTATGAATTATATCGCGAAATTCTTTTTTCGCAAGATTTTTTTAGAGAATAATTTTACATGCTACACAGCTGACAATTATGACAGACTAAATCGTTCACGTCAAAAAGCACGCGACGATGAGAGAAAGAAAAGAGTCATCCCCACGAAACTTCGTATCTTTAGCTGTGGTATTTTTGCGCGCGATGCATGCCTTCACTCGAATTGCTTCAAACACGCGTGATATATCCGTGCGTTTAACGATCTAAGAAGAGATCGCTCGTAAAAGCCGTATGTCGTCGCGTGTCCATTTGACTCATTCTCATATGTAGGCTCGTATTTCCAGTAACGATAACGTTGCTCTGAAAAATTCGATATGGTATAAAAGACCGCTTCTAAATGCTTCGCTGATTCTCAAATCGACAATCAAGAAGAAGATTATCGCGAATATATATACTGAGAGTAAAATATATATAAATTTTAACAAATATTTATTTGAATAGCGCCAACTAAAATATTTAATTACAGTAAATAAATATTTAAATTACATTAATCGAAATCAAAGACTCTTAATGTATTAAATAACAGCATAGCTAAGTGTATTTTATATTTTTATATTTTGATTTATTTCTTTTTATGATTTTCAAAACTGATCTCTCTTATATGCCCTTACCATTAAATAAATATTTATTCAATAAAAAAATTATTGTTAAATAAAATGAATAGTTCTTGTAAATATATATCTTTATAATTAGTAAATATTTGCTGGTACTATTTTAAATATAATAAATATTTGTTTAAATAGTATATTAGCTAAATATTTACCAAATATAAACATTTATATATTTGAAATAGGAATCATTAATTTGATGATTGTTTCTTTTATTTAATAAATATTTATTCACCATAAGTAAATGTTAAGTTAGTACTAATTAAACAAATATTTTTTAAATTAAAATTTAGTAAGTTTTTTCAGTATTAGAATTTCGAATTTAAGATAGATGCTCATGATTGTTTAGAATATCGTGATAAAGAACAAGCAACGTGACTCCTAAAATATTATAATGAAAAACAAACAATTCCTAATTGCATTGTATTTCCAATATTTACTCAGCTTGTGTCTACAATCCACTTATCTATTAATCCAATTAAGGTCCGAGTGCAAATTCGTTCTATAATATAATACACATTTACTTTCTATTCGCACTAATTGGTGGCTATTATTAGGGAACGGTATGGGAAAAATTATTCGAGCGGGAGGTCTACAAGAAGAATAAACGTGTTTCGTGTCATACGCTGTCAGGCCACGTACGCAGAAATCGAAATCAGATACTTCGGGACATATTGTTTAACATTCCGACTCGCAACGGAATCCACATACCGTACTTTGTCAGTTGCGTGAGCGACATCCGATTACACCGCGCGCGCTCGTTTCATTTTCTTCGTACTCGCAATGTATCGTTATTTAAAGCCCAATTACATAAACCGACTGCTAACGTAGAGAAACAATAAAGCTTTAATTTGACAAAGACACGATTGTCTCAGGAAAAAAAAAAGTACATGTTATAAAAGAAATTCTCTAAGCCATTGTCTCAATCAGTTTTACAAATAAATGTGATACATTTTTAATTTCTTTAACAAACAGACTAGATGAATAAACGCAATGTTTGTGAAACAATAAATAAACATAATTTGATTCTTAATGTTTAAAATAAAATTAATAAAGAAAGACAACTAAGAGCCGACATTGCAGTTGTTAGGATATATAAATTTTAATAGTTTTAAAGTATATTTATTCCATTTACAAATCTATTAAATATATACATTATATTAAAATATATACATTAATAATAACTGCGGTGTCTGCTCTCAGTTACAAAGTCTTTGTTAATCTGTCAATAGACACATGTCAATAAACACACGAAATTCTCTTCTTCCCTCAAAAAAGAGTTTCTTTACTAGATTATTAGATAAAAAAAGTTTCTTTATTGTGTGATCATTAGATAAAAAATTAATTATTTTGTACAACCTTTAATGTCAATAAGTCACATTCCTCACTCTATTGTATTCAAAAGAGGATCGCTATAAATTCTCTCGGTCTTCTCCTTCTCTTTACTCCATCGGACAATTAAATTCAAGGGTTGTGACATTAATGTTGGAGGAATCCGTTAATTCCGGCCAAAATTCTTATGATAATCACGACTATTTGAATTCATTGTCATCATCGATACGCGCGCGCTTGCACGCTTTTCGCCGACTTGCAAACAAAAATTGCGCAACAGCGGTCAGTAAACAGACGTTTCAGCGTGATTTCCTGCACGCTGGAATTCCAGAGACCAGCCGTCATCCGAGCGAGTCTCGGCATGCCGTTTCTTTTCTTCCTTTTTATCGCGCGCACGCAATAAAAAGAAATTCCCAGAAACATCAACGCCTAACCGTATACTATCTCCTCCACCTCCACCTCCACCTCCATTGCCCCGCTTCTCTCCCGCACGTATCGTCCCTCTCTGCTTCGTGGATATTTGTGCGATGACGAGAGCCACTCCGTCATTAGGTGATCCATGACGGACGCTCCAATTCGCAACCGAAATTGTGCAAGCCCAACGAATATGTTTGTTCTACGGCGGATTACTGCGAAATCTGATGGCGCGTTGCTAACGATCATCCAAGGTTGAGGAATATTCTTTCTCGCACGACAATCTCGTGTATAATTTCGATAATTTCGTACGAACAAACGCATAGCCATTTTATTCGTTTCGGAAATTTTTGTGTTTCCTTCGTTTCATTATTATCTTGACGATAAAATAAAAATAATTGACAAGTGCCAAGACCGTGTTTAATATTCAAAGTGTATAAAAAAAATGGTAATTGTTGTAATTTTGTTTTTAAATTGCATTCATTAGTAGAACTCAAAACTGACTCTGTTGATATTTATTGTTTTCTTATACTTTAGAGGGGAAGTACCGATTAAACTCACGAAGTTAACACATTTTTTTTTATTTTTTATTTTTTGATACAAAAAATGAGAAACTTTTTTATTTTTATATATAATATTATCATGAAACTATAAAAAATTTTAAATGTTCATTTCCTTGTAATTTTACTTTTCCTTCTGTATTTTATTTTTTTAATCTATAGATTTAAATCTATGTATTTTACTATTTTGCGATTAAAACTGGACAACATAAAAGAATAAATTCCAAATTTGTCGAAAGATCCGCCGTTAATCTGCTAGGAATAAAAATGGTGACTCAACAATCGCACTTTGTTCTGCGGTATAATTAATGAAATAGAGTAAATGAGACACAGCATTACGTGGTGAATATTTAACGGATGATTCGCGCAAACGCTGTTTTGATATAGCGAGACAGAAAAACGGCTCGCAAACATACACGCGTTGCTGGCGTAATTAAATTGAAACTTCAGCCATAGATCAAGGACGAGCCACATGCCGTTCCTATAATTCCATTGAAAAGAGCTCGTTTCCTCTCTGATTCTCTGTCTGATTCTCTGCTACACACACACACACACACACACACACACACACACACCGCAATCATCATATTAAATCTAACATTGAAATAAGTTATTGAAACTTAACATAAAATGAAAATATATCGCGATAATTAAACTATCAAAATTTTCACACATATAATTTTAATTAATTAATTAGACAATCATAATTTTAATTAATTAATTAGTTCTTATAAAAATATTAATTATAACAGTAAAATATGCAAAATATGCATATAAAATCTATAAAATTTAAACAATACGAAAGAGATACAAAATAAAGAAAAAAATAAATTTTTTATCAAATTAATAAACAAAAGCTACAAATTAAACAATCAAATTAAAATAAAAGCATAAAACTAAAAAATTAAAAAATAACAAAACAAATATAATAAAATTTATATTATATCATGACGGCGTAAAAGAACTTAAAAAATTAGACAATTCTATACAAAACCCATTTTAGGCGTGAAATTGAAGAGATTATTAGATACATAATCTGTAAAAAATGCGTAACACAGAATGCATTAAAATATCATTCAAATGTCAACGTTAATTGACAAGGGTCTCCAAGGTAAGAGATTTAACGTCGAGAACTTTTAACACGAGGATTTTAACGAGCTTCTAATACAGGTTCACGACTATATGAAGTGATAACAGCTAATAACAACAGGTCCATTTGTACCACACCGATAAGATTGAGTACAGCACACGATCATTCATTAGCTGGTTATCGATGTACACCTCATCGAACTCATTCACGAGACGATACGTTTACGATGAAAAAACAAAGTTACGAATTTGCATTTCATTATTATTGCCAGTGTACAGTAATAGTCACAGAAACATAATATACGAATATATGGTTTTCATTTAGAAAAATTCAATAAAATGTTTTCCGATCATTGTAAATTAAGAAAAATCGTTTATACTAAAGAAAAAGTTGTAATATTAAAAAACAAAATAAGTTAAACAATAAATAATAATTCTACATAAAACTAAAAAATTAAAAAACAGCAAAACAATACAATATAGTGACAGGGTTGCCACAGAAAATGAATTTAAAAATTCCCTGATTTTTCCAGGTTTTCCAGATGAAAATAGAAAATTTTCCATGAGTAATATAAAATGTGTAAATTTTTACATTTAGACTCAAGGATTGTAGGAAAACTAGTCTATATTATTAAAAACAACAGGAAAAAACTTAGTATCATAATACAATTTTGGATGCAAATTCAAGCTAGCAAAAAATAAATTAGTTTTGGAAAAAAGAATGCAGTTATGACGAAAAAGAAGGATCAAATAAAAATACTGAATAAAATATAAATTTTAATTATTTTATTAAAATCGTTTAAAGTGTACAAGTTTTGAACGTATTTGACTATAAACATGTCTGATATAATATTTAAAAAATTATAATAATTATTTGGAATAGGAACAGTTTCAGGGAATTGTGAGCAAATTTCGACATTCCAGACTTTTTACATTTTCCCCTGACTTTTCTCGATTTTCCAAATTTGTGGCAACCCTGAGTGATTATATCACTACGTTATAAAAAAATTAAAAAAATAGAAATAAGAGCGCAATGAGACGAAATTGTTTTTCGACAAAATTAATAATCCGTGTGCTTGGATAACCTAATCAATCATTATTAAATTATCTTTATTAATTTGCCTACATTACTTATTTTTAATTTTATAATTATCAATCAGAGTATTAATTTGTCATTAACTTAGTACAATGATATCTCGATATTATTCTACATTAATTCATCGTCAATTTATATGACAATTTTTAGTGAAGGGAAAATCGGAATGTGATTGAACAATTTCCTTATTCAAATTGAATTATCGTGACATGAATGTTCGCAGGATAAGACACATTTCCTGCTGCGTCCATGAAATTCCTAGATCGTAATCCGTCGCGTACATACCTGTGCATTGCGTATAAAGGAAACAATAGGCTCATGAAATAGATTACAGTAATATTCCTGTCGCTCACGATCGTTTACGAAAGAACGCCTACACGAAGTCTTTTCGTGAATGACGCAAACCGCAATCTAATAGTAATGGAAAGTAGAAACGTGCTGTATACGTTAGGAGACAGAAATCAGAATTATGGTAAAATATGAATTTCGAACGTTATCTAAACGCTTAGCCTGCTCCTTGTTAGTATCAAATAAAAGGATCTAGAAACTTATCAATAAAGTACATCAAACGGAAACAAATTACATTGATAAATAATTTAATAATTTGATAGTCAATCAGGCATCCTATTAGAGACATGTTAATGTGCTGAAAACTTATAAATAAATTTATTGCGAAAAATATTTATTTGCAGATTTTCAGTATATTAACATCTCTCTAATAGAATACTTGATTGAGCATCAAATTATTAAATTGTTTGTCATTTAATTTGTGATATTACTACCATAGTTCAGTTGTGTTTCTAAGTCTGAAAAACCAATTTAACGTGCAGTTTAAATAACTACACATATGTAGTACAATAAATTCACACGGAAATTATTTAAGCATCTACGATCTTGCTTCAAACATTATAAACTTTAATTCTTACTTGTATATTCATTATACTGTCATAAAAATCATTCATTGTAATTTTATATTTTCGATTTCGGCAGAAAATTAATTAGATGGCTGCACATCATATATATATGTTCACGCATTTTAAGCAATAAACTTTTATACTGCGGTAAATATTTTAATACAATCAATAAAGTACTCAAATAGTTTTCTACACTTGCACATGTGCGTTATTTATGACGGAAGCGTCCGAAACAGTCATAAAAAGCCTAATGTGAATGTTTAAGACAACGAAAACTGGCGTTATTTAATTACGAAAACCATTAGTATGTGGATGTTTCTTCCGTAGTTAAGTGAGCTAAAGAAAAGTCGTAAATTTACTACGTGGACGTGTTTTCGCGCGGATATGCATTCCATTCATCCTTCGAGGCGTAATCTCTTGACGCGAATATATGGGATGACATTTAATGTCGCATTGGCCGAGCCTGTGTCACTAAAACGTATATTTCTGTAACTCTCCGTGAACGACGACAATAATTCTATACGGGATAATAGCATGTGAGATGAAAGACAACGTCATTACAAGAATCATTTAAATAGACAAGATAAAAAAAACCAAAACCTATCAAAAAATTTTCATTTAGAAATTTCTGGATTAATGTAAATATTGAGATTCTCATAAAAAAGCATCAATAATTCTTAAATTATCAGTGATTGAAAATAGAAAGCTTTTCAAAAACTAAATTCTAAAAGAATAAATGAAAATATATCAATAAAATTATCTTTCTTATTAATTTAAATTATATTTTAAATATAAACAAGTTTGCAATTGCGAAAATTAATCATAAAGATACTTGAATCAGAAAACTGATAATTTGTGTTAAACTTGACACGCATTCGTTAAGAAAAATTAATGCAAAAGTTAATGAACGAAAACAAACGAAAGATGGTTAGAAATCTGGAATATCCTGTATATATAGCGAAGTAATTATTCGCGCAAATAAACGATGCCTATTATAATATAATAATATCTCCGAAATTAAAATTTACGTTCACATTAAAGCGTAGGCGTTCTGGCAACGAACGACATTCCCGTTTTCGCGCTTTGATGCACCGGCCAACATGTTAAATTCCTGAAATGTTTTTCGTTTAATCCACTCAACTTCGAGGTAAGGACTTTAAGCGATAATATGCATAGAAATAAATAATAGAGAAGTTAAGGAGCATCGAGTGGCTTGTCGCTCAGTGCGATCTGTAGATCCGGATTTGATCCTATCTGCGCCCATATACGCGATTTTTCCATCTGATAATTAAGAGAAGTCATCAGCGTCGTTCAGATTCGGCGTTAAACTGTAGGTCCAAATTATGGACCTTGAATCTGAGAATGGATAAATCTACTATTCGAAGAAATAATCAAGCTGAACCTCTGCTCCCCGAGGAGGTTATAAAGTTAGATTGCAAGATAAAAAATTAACGCATAGTACTGTGACCCAATAAAAGGATCGGAAATCTATACAAGAGACTAATTAGAAAGAAAGGAACAAAGGAGTTCCGAACAGCGATTACTATCAATAGTGTATCACTAGTAATTTGATTAATACAACTATTAAAAGTTACCGATATCGCACCGACTCTTAAATCGCACTACCCCGCTTAAAAATTCAATTATTGTATTTAGTAATTGAGTAAAAAAAATTTGTTTTAGAGAAGAAAACACCGAAAAACATCTAGTTGCTTCAACTTATTTAATATTTCTAGATTATCAATATAGATACACAATAATTTCAATCAAATATAAAAATTAAATCAGAATAGAATTTATTTTAAAATAGCCGCTATTTTCTCAGAAAAATTTTTCTGTACTTTTATGCTCTTATTTCGATATAGCAGTTACTTTCAATTTTTTAATGACAATACAACAAAGATTTTTAGAAAGCGCTAAAACCCTCTACGCACGTAAATAATGGAGGAAATCTCCCAACGTACGTGACTAAAGACATAATATTCAAGTCAGAATACATGCTGGTAGCGCAAAACAACCTTGAATGAACTCATTCAGCCCTTGTCTGCACTATAAGAAATTCCTTGTAGAATTCCTGTTCATGATGATGAATTTCCTGCTTGTAGCGACGAATTCCAAATTTGAAATAAAGGTTTCAAGGCCTGATTTCACAATAAATGATTACTTAAAGATTAAAGGTAACCAAGAAATTCATGAATGAATTTCATTGATGAATCTGTTGTTAACTTTTTGTTGGAATCTTTAGGTAATTATATATTGTGAAAATAAACCTAAATGATTCTCAGAGATTTACAAATTCAATAAATAGAGAAAGGAGTAATAAGTCTAGTATGATGAAAATGCACAAATAAAAATTGTATTTCAAATAAGAATAATTGTCTAGATGTTTTGATTTAAATGTTATTAAATCATTTTCAGTGGACAAACAATAACTTACATCTAAAATATAAATTTACAAATTAATACAATCGTTGGTCAATCGTTAAAACGGTTGTCGCTCAATGAGTGAAAAATGGTCAAGATTTTTAACTACGGAATTCGAAAGTTCAATAATCAAATAATTAAATCTCTTTATGTCTCCTAACTCTTTTTTTTTAATTGTCGCACCACAAAAATAGAAGAGAGAGAGACAGTCATAAAAGTGTATTAAACATGCTCCCGGCTAATTTCTCCTACGAAAACCGAGAGTTCTGGGAGAGAATTCCGGAGATGAGAGAGTCTAATCGAGAATGAGCTAGAGCATGCCTCGACAGGTGTGGCAGTGTCCTCTCGTCGGGGCTAAGGTGAAACACGGCCCTGAATAATGCGGGCGCACGCGTTTATGCGTAGGTATGCAGTTCGTGTGCGTGGGTGCCTCTTCGGCTACCTGGCTCAGCCCCAAGGGTAACTTACTGCGAGCAATCGAGCGAGTGAAGCCGGATCCACACCAAATAGAGACAGCGAATGAATGTGAATAAATTAATCGATGAATGTAAATGACACCGTATCGATTAATGAATCACAATTATGTAAATACAAGCAAATATTAAATTTATCGACGAATACAGTCCAATTGTTGTCGATATATTAAAAAGAACCGCTTTCGTAACAGTAAAACATATTTCGTATATGTGTTGAAAACGATCTATTTAAGTTCTTGTTAAAATTTTGTCTTAAATTTGTAACATATGTTCATTTAACGTAATGTAATTACGTTATTTAAATAGTTTATGTTAAATCGATATTCAATATTTCTTAGTCAAAATAATAATTCACGAGTAAATGAACAAATAACATTCAAACGTGTTTTAAAATGTAAATTCTAAGATGAATGAATAAACAATAAATGAGAAATGATGTCTATGATGATCGATGCTGGATCTTAAGTGTTTTCAAATTAAATAATTCCGTGTAATTATTACGGAATTATGTAAAAGCATTTAAGATTCATTGCAACTTCAACCATCACAGACCATCATTTCTTACTTATTGTGTATTCATATTATACGGTCCTAATGAATAAATAAAATATGTGTTAATTTAACATATTATAAATGTTAATTTTACTGAAAAAGATATGTTTACATGATTTGTTTACAAACTGTGTTGATATTAACTTTTTAATGTGCATTTTTAAACACAATATTTATGTTTTCTTTTAACATATTCATCTTGCGTTAAATTAACACATAAATTTAGATCATTTGAGACACGTAAAATATGTTAAATTTAATATAAATTTTCCAATGGTGAAAATGTTCGTTTGTAATCGTTCATTCGCGATTGTTCATCCTAACTGGCTAGTTGGTTTTGGTCCAACCTTATATATTAACAAAGGCGTGCACGTACTGGGATATCGTTCACGTTTTCGCGGTCTTGTCTTGTAGACGCGACGTAGCGAGACCATCTGAGCGAGGCGCGATCGATCGATCGATCGATCGATCGCGCAGTTGAAAGGTGAAAATGAGACGAAATATGATTCTGACGAAGTTACTGGTCCGATAATGAAGAAACGCGCGGGAATTTATCGTCTAGAAATGCTCGCTGCGCGTCTGAAACGAGGTTGAACACGCGTGAAGCGCTTTACACGTCGATCTGCTTTGCGTACGCGATGACGAGCGTTTATCGGAAATTGGCCAAACCACTTCTAGATCGGTAATCGCATGATTTTCGATTAATTTTCACAACTATCTATCCAGGACGTTAAATTTTCCGTTATCTTTAGTGTGAAAAGAAAATGCGACATGGCACTCGCGAAATAAATCATTTTTAAATCAATAATTGAAAAATTGTCAAAAAAAAAAATTAAAGTTTATTTCTTATCTACACTAATTGTGAGAGAAATATTTGATATAAATAACCATGATTGTTGATATGTGAATTGCCAAGATTTTATTATGTTTTAATTTATAAATTCAGTTGTTCTTAAAATTTTGTTATTCAAATCAAATTTTTATTAGAACAACGCAATTTTTTAATTAAAACATAACAAAATTTTGATAATTCATATAGCACACACAAATTATAATTGTTCAAATATCTTTCTCAATGCATATCTCAGGTCTTACAGGTTTATATCATGTCCCAATAAATTTTTTTTTCGTACACGGAAAGAATGATTTTGTTGAAAGGTTTAAAATATTGCTGGATACAAATCTAAAAATAATTATGTTGGAAAGCAAAAAAATGATGAGCAATATTACAAAAAATGTTAATATTCTGATAACATTTTAAGTCGTTCGAAATCTTTTTTTAAGTAAATGTAAATTATTATCGATGATTCGTATAAAAAAAATTCTAAATCCATAAATTTTCTATAGAAATATTTTACGTGCATAACAGAAATATATACAAGTGTGATCTTCGTGGTCGTCATTTTTCAATATACCGACTAATTGCATATATACCCATATATGCGATCGACAGTGGTTTACGGTAAGGCGCGTAGCTGTATAAAACGTAAATTGTAATTGCGGCTAATGACAGTTTAAAATATTTTTAACATGGGCGTAATGGCCGTTTTGTCGAGGGACACGACTGGTTTCGCCACAGCGTTTATGCCGTGGCGTTAAAGATTCTGAGAAGAAAATAATGGCATTCTCCACAGGAATCTCCGTTTGCCTTCGGCCTCGGTTATGCGACCGTGTCACGACGCAGGAATGTATTGAATTTCCAAATTTGGGAACACTCCTGCCCCACGATCCGTGCCATGGCTTCGGTCACGCATGTATACGCATGTACGTTACAATACGCGACATACTCTCGCATCCATTCGAGCGTAACCCGCGAGAGTGTTTGCGTCGCGAAACATGCGTTCAACGCTTCGACTTAAAATAGCGCGACATATTTAACAAATAAGATATTTCTTTAAATGCATATCGAATATCAGGGTACGTAGATTCGAAAATGAACACGAATAAATCTTTCGTGATCCGTGAACAAGTTTACATCACGAAACACACAATTCTGATGTTAAATAATGCGTGTGTTGCATAAAATGCGATATCTCCTTGAATGTGTATTAAAGAGTCAGCTATCAAAATTTTTTTTCGAAAGAAATATCAAAAACGTATAAAAATAAATCTCATGTTGAAAAAACTTTCTTTCAACTTTGTATTTAATTCTATGTAAATGAAGAAAAAAAACTTTAAATGTGATAGATTTAAACAATGAAATAATCATGTTGCGTCACACGTAATACATTTAATTTTACTATGCAATTTTATTTCCTTTTTAATTGTGGAAAAATTGCATCGATCGAAATAAAACACCCTGCACGGAGATGAATAGATAGTCTCACAATTTCTAATAAAAATATTAAAAGTACATTACAAATATAGTAAATCCATTCAAGTGATTACTACCTTACACCAAAGTAAGTAAATAAATTTGGTCAGTGCTGAGGCAAAATATATTCGATTAAATAAATTCTATTAAGATGTATGATAATTAAGAAATATTTCATAAAATTTACTTTACGAAATATAAAAAGTACTTTGTAGTATAGCTATGCAAGATCATTTACCAGAAAAATAATGTAAATTTTACATAAAGAGATCTATCCTATCTCTATATAGACCTGCCAAAATTTCATAAAATTTTCTAGAATTCTAACGCTTATAAGTATTGCTTTACACTATTTTCTCCGTATAATAAATGTACCTATATATACATCAAGAAACATTGAAAAGAATAATAATCTGATGACAAAGTTTTATGTCTCCGACAAATCATCGTGTGTACTTTGATTACTTACACACATAATAAAATCTCTGCAACATAAAAATTTAAGCGTCTCTCACATATGCGCGTGTTCGCTAGTATGTTTCTCCAATCCTTTCTTTTCCTTGTTGAGAAACGTCCGGAAGACCGGGCTTGTCTGTACATAATCCAAAAATATTTGGCAGCGAAATCCTTTCGAGCTCATGCAAGCTAGATTTACGTCACGATTTACGTACGGGAAACATAGTAGAATGGCGCTTAGCGCAGAATTATTTAGAAATAGAGGGGGAGAGAGGGGAAAAGGCCAAAAACAAGATGTAAGGCAGATGCTTTATAGATTTGCCATATCATCTGCCGCTCGTAATGTAATTTGTTAGCAAGCTTTTCGCTATGAAATTACAACCGCTTCCTTAAGAAATAAAGAGATGATCGGAGAGTCAATTATATGCAAATTCCGTAATATTTAAATAATAATTATCCTCGACAATATACACATTGACTATCAATGAAAGTATTGAATTGGGATCCACAATAATATTATTACGATTAACCGATTACATGTATTCGGGCCTTTTTAACTACCTAAAACTATTATAAACGCATTGATGTTATTTCAAATATTTAGTAAAATAATTTCTACGCATGAAATGCAATCTAATTTTGAAGAAATTATTATACTTCGTATGCTTGATTTTAAAAATAAATTGTATTTGACATAATAAGAAATTAGAAATTCAAATATTCAAATTGCGTTTACTACGATTTATGCTAATTGATATATAATCGTGATAATACACAAATTTGTGTGTAGGCAGCATAATTCCTTTCATCGTATCTTAAACGCTCAACGCGTTAAATTGTCGCACTAACGTGTAACGGTGTAATGCAATTTATATAAATAATACAGCGATACACACGATGTGTAATAACGTGTATCGAATTACCAACGACGTTCGCGCGGCAATTATGGTGTATATTGCCTGAGAATTTATTTGGTAGATGCAGAAGCAAAGGTGATAAAAGAAAAGACAGAGTATAATATACGTTGCGAATAATAGATATGATAAACGCTTAGATCTGCTACCAGCTACCGAATGGAATGCGAAGGGCGGTGCAGGGTGTGAACGATGGAAGGAAGGAGACAGAGGAAGAAGGAAAGAAGAAATCTCTTTCTCACTCTTTCTAAACACAGAGACAGGCAGATGCGACGCACTCGTGCAATGGGACGGTACGCGTGCGTGCATCTAGTGCATACGTACGTGCGTACGTGCGTACCTTACATGCGTGCGTTCTACGCAACTCTCGGTTGAAGAGAGACGAGAGACCGAGCGAACCTAGAGAAGGAAGGAGAAGAGAGATGTATTATATTTCGGAGAACGAAATTTCGAGATTTCGACGAAGGTGATACACGGAATCGCAGCCGTGCGTGTCGCTCGCGTTTCAACACAAAAACGGAAAACGGGATTAATTCCGAGTACGTATTACGTACGGATTCCTCTCTTCCCTTTAAACGGTGAGGAACGGTGGAATTTTCTTTTCTATAATTTTCGTCGTTAACGCAGCGTGCGATCTTGAAATACTCCGTAATCAGATGTTTTATCTGATTCACGGATCGCTTACGCGCGATCGCGAGTTGTCGATGGCCATCGATGAGATTCAGTACGGAATCCGTTACTGAATCTTAGAGGTAAACAAACTCGCGGGTTATGCAAATATAAATAATAGATCTTCGCTCTTTTTGCAGTTATACACGAAAGAAACAGTTTTGCAGAAATATATATAGAGTCCGCATTCATAAATCCGTTCTTATTTCAAAACAGTCTTAAGTAATGTCTTAAGTAATGTCTAATATGACCTAATAGGTTCGACATTTTAAAATTGTACTTAAGACAGTTTTAAATATACGAATCGATTATAAATACCGACCTCAAAATTTAGCTATAGATCTGAAAATAATTTTATTGGATTATCAAAATAATTACATAGGTCCTAGAATGTCAAAATTTTTTGCGACGCTATTCATCGCACTTCAGTTTTTTATATAATTATTTTTGTGGTCTACAAAATTATTCATTTTTTTCCGCGTGAAATAACGCTTATATGTATCTGAATAAAGTACAACACTCATTACGGATTATCCGTTCTCTTCTTCGATATTATTCCAGATAATTGAAAGTAAACAATACTCTCTTGCCGATAAACACTAATGATAGATTCATATCAACAGTATTATCAACAAGAAACGTATCAATGAACAATCAAGAATTCCTTAAAAAATGTCAATAATATTTTGTAATTATATACGTGTAGATAATTTATCGTTCTCTTTAATTTAATGTATTTCA
Organism: Acromyrmex echinatior; assembly: GCF_000204515.1. Next base: position 1,537,624 of record NW_011627093.1, on the reverse strand, counting down.
ATTTAGTGAGATCTTGAAATGTGCGCAATTTTTATAAAAGTTCATTGACAAAATGAAACCGGACCAAACTGTTCTCTCGTACGTGGGTAACAGTCCTCGTGATACGAAAAATCGAAAGAGTAATACCCCCGCGCCAGGCAAAGGATGTACTGAAAGCGGGCGGGAGTCTATTTTTAGGTACAGGTCGGTTGCAGGTACGTTATATACCGGTTGGCCCCGTAAGACGATGCACTTACACAACAGCCCACGGCTACATATACTTGTATGGAGCAAAAATCTGCATTCGCGAATCGATATACGGATTTTTTATCTATACATCGCATGATGCACGGAAAGAACGGTTTTGCTAAAAGTTATCTAAAAGTCTAGTTGGATACAGATCAGAAAATAATTTTGTTGAACCGTTCAAATAATTATGTAGAACGTTGTGAAAATGTTACAAAAAGTTTTAAAAGTCTAATTTCTAGTAATCAGTTTAAACACCATATATAATTATTTCAATGATCCAAACAAAATTATTTTCAGATTTGTATGTAAGTTAAATTTTTAGATATTTCAGCAAAACCTTTCTTTTCGTACGCTTGCTCTCTATTTCGTTGTTTAAAAATACTACAAGTATTGACTGTTTTGGTAAAATTTGACAATCTAACTGCGGCAATAAATTCCTTTACGTTATTCGAGCATCTCGGACATAAATAAAAACACAAGCTTTCTTTCCACGAAAAAAAAAAAAGATTTTGTTAAGTATTTAAAATAATTGATCGATAAAGTGATCAACAACGTATAGATAAAATTTTGTAGATTAAAGTTGTCACAAATTAAATCATTTAACATAATTGTTCCCTAATTTCCAAACAAAATTTTATAATTTTTTACATTTTATAATTTTCCCTGACTTTCAATAATATTTCAAAATTTTTTGTATTTTTGTCCCGGTTTGGAAACCGTTAAGAAATGTTTTATTAAGAGATCAATTTAGCGTAGCAATGTAAATTACTATCAATATTAACGATACTATTTGCATTTTTAATTGTTAAGTTATAGTATTCCAAAACTGCGTGATGTTCGCATATTAACCTTCTTTAAAATCAAGAATTTTAATTTTCCAGAAATATGATTGCGTTCTTCATTTCATTTTGCATTTTTATCGCATTTTAACGTCTTCCGTATATTAATACCAATTGCTGTCGGCAAATCGGCGAATGTAGACGGAACTGCATCGTTTCGATAAAGCGAGAAGCGAAGGTTCAATCTTAGCTTCGACTCTTTCTCGATGCAATTGGAAAGTCTTGACGCTGGATCCTTTCCACCGTGCCAGACATTCCTTCGAGAAGACCAGGCGATCGCTCGTAATCGTGTAAAAGGATCGCGCTGTTTACAGATGCATCGCGCTGGCGCTGCTTCGAGCCAGACACTCGGCGTTTTGAGAAAAAGTTTGGGAGCTTGACATTTTTACGTCGTCTACGACGATCCTTTCAGCCACAGAGGTATACGTTTCGTCGGGCGTACATTTTGCGGCGTCACCCCATCGGCCTGTGCACTTTTACGAGGTAGCAATCGTAAATCATACTTTTTTTCACGCCACGAAACGACAGCTTACAAATTGGCGAACAAAACGAGTTCATTCCGAGGTGGCTTAGGTGGTTTAGCCAAGGGAAAGGGTAGCCCGCATTTAGCGCAAATTGATGTCTCCTTTTATCTATACAGCTACCGTCGTCCCCAAAAAATGTAATCTTATCGCCAAATATCTTATCTTACATCGTGTTTATTATGTTATATAACTACTGATTATAACCATAAAATTTTGTATATATAATTAGATTTTATTAAAAACTCGAGATATAAGTATATCATTTTGCAAGATAAGCCCAGTTTTAAGAAATCACTTTGGAGGAGTCATTTTTTAAGGAGTCTTCACAACTGCTTTACTATTTTTTTGTATCGTATTATATATATATATATATAAAAGACTTTTTCCAAAATGAACACTAAAAAAATAGTATCAGCAGCATTATTTTAATCAAAAATAATTTTATTAATTCGATAACTTTGCTAATGAAACAAATACATCGTATACTCTTTTTCAATAAAATTTTATTCCTTTCATCAACCTGTTATCAAATCAACAGGATTATTTTCAATTATTAGGTGTTGGAATTAATTCGTAGCGTTTTACAAGTGATGGGAAGTACTTTCATTAATGTATTTTTTAATGCTCATGTGAAATAAATAACATTCTTTCATTAAAAAACGCTACGAATTAATTCCAACACCTAATAATTTAATGTTGATACATTTTTTCCACTGAAGCAATATGCAGTTTTAGCGCTTTGACTTTTTAATGCTAAATGCCATGATCACCGGTAATCGACGATGCTGTTGCAATGCTGATACTCATTAGAACAAATATACAAATTGAAAATGTACAACTACGCGTCGTTTAATTTCGATAATAGGTCAATTAAATAAGACAATGGAATGCACGAGTGTTTTGCGAACCATACGCGATATTCTCATTGTCCATAATATACGCTCTTACTTGAACGAGATAAAATTATGCGCGTCTGCATAACTCGGCCGAGGAGACTTCAGTTAAACTTTCGCAAAGTTAAACCACGTTCAAAGGCCGCCTCGTTTCGATCTTGCGGCGTAAGCAACAGCAACAGCAGCAGCAGCAGCAGCAACCAAGGTTCGCACCGAGATCTGCCGCAGTAACGTTTCGATTTCCGCGCGAACGCAACGCAACGCAACGCAACGCAACGCAACGCAACGCCGCGCCGAGTCGCGCCGAGCCGAGCCTGCCTGATCGCCAGATTTCTCGCGTTTTTCAGTGAGGCGAGAGAGCGCGCACCGCCGCGGCCCTGGCGGATGGAATGCGGGCGCGGCGAGTCCCGGCGAGTCCCGGCGTGTTGCGCGCGGTGTGTATGGTGGCATGGTATGGCATGGTATGGATATATACGCGTACTCGCGCGGATACGACTTAAGCGACGTTCATACGGGGCGGTGCCGACCGACCGACCAATGTCCGTTCCTACCAATAGTAGATTAACTACCTTCAGTCTCGGTTCAATTTCTGATTCTTATGCTCGTTTCTACCAATGTTGTTTAATTTTCATCTCGATTCAACTTACTCTTCAGTTTTTTTCTAGTTGTAACAAAAAGATTCGGTTGAAGATTAAAGTCAGTCTACATTGGTAGAAACGAGCATAACTCTTCATCTTTTTCTAGTTCTAAGGATAAAAAAAAGATAAACAGTAAGTTGAATTAAGATTAAAGTTAATTACGTTGGTAAAGATAGGCATTGGAACTAGAAAAAGATGAAATTAGTGGAAGCAAGATTAAATTGAAATACATTGATATAGAAAGGGATACGAGAATTTGAAAAGAATACAGAGTACATTAAATGGAGATTAAAGTTAATAAATTGTCTATATGATAGAAATTTCTTAAAGTTAATCTACATGAGAACGCAATTCCTTCGTGCATTTATTAGTTATAATGTTATCATATCAAGAAGAATCACAAGAGAGATTATGCATGTGTATACTTTTTAAACAAAGATGACGATTAAAGTAAGTTAAGACAGTTAAAATAAGAACGAACTGTGAATACCAGCCTTATGCCTGATCGATCTTTCATTCAATGTAAATTAACTTTAATCTTGATTCAATTTATCCTCCGTTTTTTTCTAGTTTTAAGAATTAAACGAATTAATTAATAGAACCGCGCGAAATTACAGTTAATTTACACTAATAGAAATTGGTATCAGAGTTTCTTTAAACCGATTTAAAAACTCGCATTTTAAAGCAAAACTTACGTGAAAATTATATTTGACGACAAGGAAATGCGTGTTGAGTAAATAATTTCAACGAGTTTAGATAAAATAATCGGTAGATAAAATATTTTCTCAAGTAGTCATATGTTCTTGTTATTTGGAAGTACAGATAATGCAATAATGAGACTATTATACGCTATTTAATATTTACAACGATAAAATTTGTAAGTTCTTTTACTGTTGTATTCATTTACATTTGTCTCATTTGTCTTCGTTATATTGCCTTGTATTATATTAAAAAAGATAAATGCAATAAAAAAGGATCTCATTCCTATAACAATTTAAAAAATTTTAACGCAAGGCTTAGATTTATGATACGTTCATACCATTATTCGATCCGTCTATTCACACATCTAGACTTTCATGGATAGGCAACGGAATTGTGTGGCTCGTGACGAATGTACGATTGCATATAGATGCAGTAAAATTACAAGATGAAACTTGTAAATTTACGCAAATTTATCTCAATGACGTGATATACACAAAAAAGGAACACGCACCTGGAATTCTCATAAATGAGGTATGCCGCTGGTATGCGACTATCGGTTAAAAAATTGATAACAGTATCTGGGGACAGAATATTTTTTTTAATGATAAGCAACTTTGCTACTAATCCACAATTAATTTAGTGCACATATTTTTCTAGGACATTATCGTTGAAATGATAACGCATAATCATACAATGCTGAGACTATTCGTTATCCTTCGTAAATGAAAAATCTGTATCGTTGTCGGTTCAAAAAATGTCCCATAGAAGTTGTAACATCTGACGAAATTCCTGTAATAATTTCATCAAATGAATACAACGTAATGTTGTAATTCTTGTTTTTCTAGAAATAATTTTTTGCACGTGGTATGCAAAATTTAATGACTGTAGATTTTTTATTTCTTTGAGTGCAAATTTTAGAGTACTGTTTATTCTTTCTATTTTTTGTAAGTTTTTTCAAGATTGTTCAACGCATTAAGAGATTTTCGATTCTCCGTAAGGATCAAAGACATATCCGATGATATGTCGCGATTATTATTTTCTAAGTTCTTTGAAGTAGAATATATTTCACTCTAAAGAGTGAAAATTGAATCAATCTTCAAAAAGAGTAGCTCAATATTTTCAATCTTTAAGACCAGTATTCATAGTTCATTCTTATATTTAAGACTGTTTTAAATACAATCTTAAAATGTTATAAACCAATTGAGGAACAGACTTTCAAAATGCGTTTTGTCCAAAGTTTGTAATTTTCAAACGAGAAAGAAAAAAAATTCCGTACGCAAAAAAATTATGCACTTTACAGAAAATAATAATATGCTAATCAGTAGGATGTGAAATATTAAATCAAATTGCTAAACAATTGCTAAAAATGTTAAACAAATGCATTTTCTTTATCTCTAGTTAAAAAACATAATGCACTTCGAAATATCTATACCTTTTTAACATGTAAATTAACGATGAAAAAATGCTTCCTGAACATCAAGAGTAGTTTATATGAATCTTTCAACACTGAACACTATGCCATCTTTAACCAAAAAAAAAAAAGAAAAAAAAAGAAATTTTGGACAAAATGCATTTTGAAAGTCTGCTCCTCAATTAGAGAGCTATATCAGTATCTCAAGATACATAAAACGATCTTGAAATAAGAATTGACTATAAATACTGGCTAAAAGCGAGATTTCTTCAAAATAAAATTCACTCTAAAAGTTTTAAAGAGTACTTATTAGAGACCCGATTTCACATAAATGTAAAATTAATTTTAAATCTTTTTTAATCTTGGTTTAACTTATTATCTATATAATATTTTTTTCTAATTCTTAGTTAAATCGAGATTATAAAGTTAATCTTACATTTGCGGAATCGGGCCTTAGATAATTAGGAAAAAGAGGTAATGACGTAATTGCGATTAAACGCAAATTCTAGATTAGAAGATTCTGCCTGTTAAATTAGTTATCAATTTCTCTCGCGATCGGCGTACGTGTCTATGTGCAACTATGCAGTCTCGATACCTCGAGAATGCGATATAGGTGCACGTATGTACGTATATCACACGCGTATGCATACTTTACTATTTCAGCAGCGTTCACACGATGCCGAGCGTGGCGTCTAGCTGTCAGTTCGCCCGTCAACACGAGCGAAAAAAAAAATCGTTGTAAAAAAACATATTCGCGATATCTTCCTGGGGAAAAAAAAAAAAAAATCCGTCGAGTGAGAGCTCGCGCTCGCTTGCGGAAAGTATGCGAATGCGAAAAGGCGCGTTCACACAGAGCGACGATTTGCGAAGCACGCGAGCTATGCGCGCGAACGTATACAGGATGTCTAGGAAGTCGCGCACTTTCTCTGCACGACAGGCGTTAGATATGCCAGATTGGCAACCGCGATATTACTATTCCTGTATCCTATCCACGCGTCAATAGTCTTTCGCGCCGTAAGCTAATTATCAATTAGATAGGTTTCCATGAATTAAATTCTAAGGAAATTCGTGAGATAAATGATAATATTTATAAATCTATTCGCGCTTGAAATCTCCAAAAATGAAATAAATATATACATGGAATGTCGAAGAGAAAGAAAGCAAAGATACTGAATGCAAAAAGTGCAACAAGAATCGAGAACTGACTTTATGACCGGTATATTTATAGTCGTTTCTTAAGGCTGTAATACAGCAGACTTTCGCATAACGCATAATAAAAGAATCGACCAATCAGAATCCTTCCTTTCTTTCCATTTCACAGAAGAAAGGAACTTTCATTGACTGATTCTTTTATGCACTATTTGTTATACAAAAATTTGTGCCGCGGTCTTTATATTTACAACTGTCTTAAGTACAATTTTAAGATGTCACCTGAACTAATCAGAGGTACTCATAGTCGAGTCTTATTTCAAGACTGTCTTAAGTAATGTTTTTAAGACGCTAATACAGCCTTCTAATCTGGTTCGTGACTTCTTAAGGCCGTATTATACTTAAGACGGTCTTGAATATAAGATCTGACTATGAATACCGGTCAGAGAGCCATATTTGCATTACTTAGGACGATCTTGTTAAAGTAAGAACCGATTATGTCTCATATAAGTAAACTTTAGATCTTTACCTGGTAAAACTATATAGTTCATTGCATCGCGATCGAGGATATCGAATAACTAAATCGAATGCGAAACCGGCTGCTAACGGAATGTCAAACTACCTGTCGAAGCTTCGGTGAAAAAAAAATCCGCCGTTATCCGGCGTAGAATCTACGGAGAAAGCGCGGCGCGCGGCTCGCGCGATACACCCCGTATACACGCATTCTCGCGGAATCGCGTATCCTCGCGAGATCGCGGTCTCGTGCGCGGCGGGCACGGGAGGGGAGGCATAGTCGTGACGTTCGAACGCATGCACACTTACGCCAATGTGCACGCGATTGCACGCGATCCTCTCTCGCGCGCGCGCGCTCTGACGCGCAAGACGTCGCGAAAGACAGAAGCCTGGTTCCATCAATGTAAGAGAGATTAAGGAGGATATTTAAAAAAAGGTCGATTTTTTTCCCAAAAAGAGCAAATAGGAAGAATAGTGCTTTTTTTTATATATTTTGAGGATGTCACCCTCAAATCCTTATCCTAAAATATCCTTTTCCCTGATTTCCAGACAAAATTTCATGATTTTTTTCTGACTTTCAATAATTATTTTAAGATTTTTTTATGTTTTCGTCCTGGTTTGGAAACCGTTAAATATTTTGTTGAGCAATCAATTTAACATAATGTATTTAGTGTTATTATTATTAATATTACTAAGTGCTGACCTACTTGCATTTAATTGTTAAGTTGGTAATATTGTAAAATTGTTGACTAATACAGTGTGATGTACGTATATTAAGCTTCTTTAAACTCAAGAATTTTTATTTTTATTTGACTTCTTTCCCTCATTTTCATGTGATTATTTTCAATTTCTCTGATTTCTAGTTTTGTAGCAACCTCTGGATTTTGATTCTCAGAATAATATTAATAAAAAGTTTGGAATTTAAGGAACATCTCGAAAAATTGAGTACAAACATGGTGTATTCAATTAAATTTAATTTCAATATTCTTGCTTTTTTGTTCTCCAAACGTCACAAACTTTTTAATAACTATCGTATATGAGATCGTATAGGAGATCAAAATCTACCAAAAAAAAAATCATTCCTTTTACTTACACTTTTTTATAGATAGAAATCAGCCTCTCTTTAACATCTTCCTTTAATCTCAGTTCAATTTACTTTTTATCTTTTTCTAATTTTAAAAATTTAAATAAAAATAAATGGTAAGTTAAATCGAGATTAAAGTTAATCTTATATAATGGAATCTAGGTCCAAATAGTTTAATCTTCGTTCAACTAGTTCATCTTTTTCTAGTTCCAAAAATTAAAAAAAGATGAAGAGCGAGTTGAACCGAGACTAAAGTTAATTTGATTCAGAGACACGAACATTAGACACAGAAATATTAAAGACTGAATTCTTTTTGATGAGCCGTAAAACTTCATTAATTAAAATTTGAAATATTCTTATTTAATATATGAAAAATTGTCATAAAAATAATTTTCTAGAAATTTCATTTTATTAAATACCTATCTACTATTTAATAAATAAAAGAATAGTATCACCTCCTTCTGAATCATGTTTCTTTGAAAAGTACAGACATACTTGTATATATTCTTTTCTCGTGATTCAGTTATGGTAACTCTAATAATACACGAGGGATCGGCGGGACGACCTGTTGCCGAAAATTTATTTCATCTGATTATTTCGATCGTATTTCATATTCGTATAGGAAGAAAAGAAGAGTCCCTCTTTTTCTCTTACGTACCTATCTCGTGGATCGATCCACGTAGTCTTCCGCGTGTTGTGATCGATGAAGTACACCTTCCCGTCGAAGTCATGGGCGACATCCCAACCGTCCGGAAGCGGTATCTCCCCATTCCGTCTCCTGGGCATATTTCACTGCGCTCTAAATCCATCCAAAACCCCTCTCTCTCTCTCTTTCTCTATCGTCGTGCGGTGGCGGTCGACGGGCGCATATCTGTGCGCGCGGGCGCGAGCGCACGCTTCTCCAGCCGTATATACGGCACGCGGGCACGACGACGTCGGTCGCGACGTGATGGTGAGAGAATGGGACAGGTAGACGCGAAGCGTAAGATGGAGAGAGAAGAGAAGGGATAAGGATAGAGAAGGAACGAGAGGACGGCCGACCCGGCCGTAGAAGGGCAGGTGGACGGGGGGAAGGGGAGAGGGGAAGGAGGGGATCGAGCGAGACGGCGAACGGCGGCGGCTCCGCTAGAGCGATGAAGACGGATAAAATGTATTGTAACACACACTGAGGAAACACAGAAGCGTGATCAGGAGCGTACACTCGCATATGGTACGCGCGTTCTCTCTCTCTCTCTCTCTCTTTTTCTCTGACTCGCGCGCACTACTCCGCCATCATGAATACCTCATTATCATGAGTGACGTCAGAGTCCCCGCCTTTCAGATTCCTCTCGAGCGGAATTCCACCGTTAACACAGCCAGCCGCCGAGGAGCAGCCTGAGGCGGCGAGCGACGGTGACGGGGACGGTGACGGCGATAGTGTCGTGGTTTTGCTCTCGCACGGGTGCATCGATCAGGTGCACTTGGCGTACCATCACCACCATCATCACCAATCACCAGCAGCAATCTCACCTTCTTTTTTATTTATTTTTGATTTATTTATTTATTTATTTATTTATTTATTTATTTATTTATTTACTTTCTTCTCTCGTTCACTCGCGACACACGAATCTCTTTTTCGCGCCGCGCCGCACAGTCTCCCGATTCTCAAATCTTGCGGCACGATCTTCCCGCTCGTTCCTTCGAAACTCTCTTTTAAACACAACAGAGGAAAATTAAAGAGAACGAACAAAACAGAACACCTTACGTCAAAATTTTCCGGACACTCGTGTTATCATTCACACGAATGACAAACGAAATGACCGTGACGACGAAGACACGTATCGTCACACGTTTCTCACCCCTCCGGATAGTATTGGAGTATCCTTCCTCCTATCCCTTCCCTTCGGAGTGACACCGACACCTTCAAGGTCCAGCCATTCGCAGTGTTCGCACTGAACGGCACTGAACGGCACGCGCTCGAGTCAGCAACTGGTGCGCTACACGCACCGGTAATCAACAATCGACAATCGTAATCGTTCGATAACCTGATTGACGCGGGGATTCACAAAAGGCTCGACGGCCGCTCTCCGACGGCGAATACTATAGCGACGTCGTGACTGCGACTGCGGGTCTGCGGCTGTCTGTATTCTGTGGTCGGTGGCGGTAGCGGTGGTAGCGGCGGCGACGGCGACGACGACGACGGCGACGATGAAGAAGACGGTGGCGGAGGCGGAACGGCCCGCGACCCGTTTCGAGCGACGGGCGTTCAGCGCTTTCAGCGCGTTCAGCGCCGGCTCCGTATACCACTGTATACCAGCGGCAAACCACGTTTCACCGTGTTCTCTTTTCCTCCTTGCATTAGCCACCGCTGTAATGCTAATGCCGAGCAGCGGATCTTGACGTTTTTCGCACGCAGGAATGTGGGAACTCGACGCTGCCCTCGCTCTCGCCTCTCGACGCGCATGAGAGAGGAATCTCCCTCTCTCTCTCTCTTTCTCTCTCTCTCTCTCTCTCTTTTACCGTTTTCTTTCTCCTTTTTCTTTCCCTCCTATAAGTCGTACTCTCGCGTTCCCATTTGACTTGGCACTCGCGATCGACGACGACGACGGCGAGAATGATACCGCGAACTGTCCGCTGTTACAATCTCCCGGTCGGATCGGTGAAACAGAGACGAGTCTCTTACCTTTCGTACCTTCACAGTCTAGGAATAACTTCTCGTTCTCTGCGCACGATATATCCCATATTTTCACGTTTCGTACACGGACAATTTTCTCGTTTCCGACGATCTACCACCTCGCGTCACAGCTACGAGCATGCCGAGTGTTTGAGACATGCCACTGGACGTTCATGCCGTGCGCGCCGCCTGGCAATACTTCTCTCTCTCTCTCTCTCTCTCTCTCTCTCTCTCACTCAGTCACTCGTCTTTCTCTTTCTCCCGCTCGCGTTCTATCTCTTTCCGCCTCCCTCTACTACCCTTTCATCTGTATTCACCGCAAAGAACATAGCTGTCTCCCACCAGCGTGTCGTGACGTGTGTCTTAACTCGTCCAACTCGTGACGTCCGTCCTCGTCGCTCACTCGGTCGTCCCTTCCACCCGCACCGATTTCTCGACCGCATAGCTATCCTCGTCACTCTCGTACCGGCGCCAATTGTGCTGTCTCCTTTCAAACTTCGCCGGTAGTTCGTATGTGTCGACTGATCATCGCGCGCGCGCAGGAGAGGCAGCGGGAATAAACGAGCGTATTTGCCCTTTCATATGCCTCGCATATTTGCCGCTACGTCGCAAAAGTGGCACCACCGTACAATACACCGTACATACAGGATGCAGGTGCATTCTGATTAAATTCGTTGCGTTGATTGAAATTTTTAAAAATTTTTGCACTTGAAATCAGATAAAAATATGTATTCGTATTACGAAAAGAGAGAAAACGAAGATGTCGAATGCAAGCAACGCGAACAGATCTATTGGTGTGATCGATTTGGATACTGATGCGCTTTAAGCGCTTGTAATTATTATTCTGTCTTTATCGTTCATTGGACATAAAATAAGAATAGAAGTATTAAAAAGCGCTGAAAGCGTCCAAATCGATCGCAGCCATTGTTTCAAGCAAGTGTATAGGGCGCGAAATTGTAGATACATTTGGGCTGCGTTCGCTTTGATGCTCACAGCGCTTGCAAATATTTTTTATATTGGGTCATCTAAAAAGTATCCGCGGTTTTTGTCACTAGATGGTGTTGATGGTCAACACATCTAGTGACAAAAAACTGCGGATACTTTTTAGATGACCCAATATCTTGCGCCGTAAATATCTCTAGCGCTCGTGAATATCTCTAGCGCCTGAATATCTTTGTTTAATAAACAAGGATGAAAACGAAGTTTAAAGTGTTGTGATCAAAACGAACACAGTCTTGATGAGATGCGAAATCAAAAGAGATTTGCAAACTTTCTTCCCTGTGACTGTTTCTATTAATATAGAAGATTAATTTCAATTTTGACTCAACTTATTTTTTATCTTTTTTTTAATTCTAAAGCCTTAAGAAATCGATTCGAAATCTTGGATAATAAAAGAATTAACAAATCTGCATATTTGAATATCTTGATCATACAATGCGATTGATTAATTCTTTTTCCATTTAAGATTTCTAGAATCACAAATCTTGGACACAAAGCTTTATATTCGTTTCTATCAATGCAGATTATTTTTAATCCTGGTTCAATTATATAACTCATCTGTTTTTAGTTTTAAGAATTAAAAAAGTGAAGAAAAAATTGAACCGAGAAAAATCAATCTGCATTGATAGAAATGGTGTGTATTAATATGTGTATGTGTAAAAATTAATAAAAAAAAAATGAAATTAAACTGAGATTAAAATTAATCTACATTAATTAATAGAAACAGTCATTATAGCCGAACAGAGTTCGAAAATCTTTTAAAAGAAAAATAAAATATCTTTTAACCATCTGTGTTGACAGATTGTAATGACTGTAGAAATCTGCTCCCTTCCTCTGCTGAAAAAAAAACATCATATTTTTGAACGATATATGATCGTTCATTACACCTTTTACCTCCTCTCTCTCTCTCTCTCTCATTCAATTTCTTCAACATGCGAACATGCCGCTTGCGTTTCAACTGCCATGCGCACAAGAGAAGTGCAGAGCTGGCATTTAATTTATGAGGCTTCGACGGAGTGCAACGGACTGCCCCGGACCGAAACCCGGAGCAGACGAGATCAGACGAGATCGTCTCGCATGCGCAATCGTCACAGCGAAGCGAACGCCACGAAGGCGTATTGCGAATGATTGTGAATTTAACGTATTTGTCTGATGACTCCGTCCTCTACGACCCACGTGACCGTCAACGTATATATAAACACACGCACGCACATATGTGTGTGCGTGTACGGAATATGATGTGGAGCATATGTTGACGCAAGTTTACGCTGGCTTACGCCTTGACGTTGAAAAAGTTGAATTCTTCGATTCGCGACAATCGCGACAGGTACTTAAGCGTCAAGATCTACCGAACGTGTTCACAGGATTTCTCGTCTTTTCCAGGGACAGACCCGTTATACGTAGAGATGGCGACATCCGAAAGCGACGCCGACTTTGAAAGCGCTGACGAGGAATTGGGTCGCGGGGTCGTTAAGAGAAATATCCGGACGACAGTCTATCGAACGACGGTTGACTCCGAGTCAGATGATGAATATGTTCAACGCGATACTTACGATATCACCAACTGGCAGAGCAGGTCTGAGACTTTCCGAATGACGCCAGATGTGTTGACTGGTCGAAAGACCTTGTTCGATAATAAGGATGATAAGATAGATAGTAATGTCAAAGTTGAAAGTGATACATGTACTGCCAAGTCGATTGATTGTGTAGAAAAAGCTTCTAATGAACGAGAGACTACGTCCCCCTTTAAGTCAAGAAAATTCTCATCAACCTCTACGATATCAGTAAAGGGCAAAGAATCTGTGGTAGAAAATAATAAGATCTTAGAATCAGATGTCATGTCTGAAGTAAAAGCTACAAAAACCAAGTTGGATAACAAAAAAATTTCCCAAACAAAACAACAAGGTACTGCTTGCCAGTTGGATACAAAAAAATTAGGAACTAGACTTACAAAGGATAAGATCGATGAACCTTGCGTCAATATAGCTACAGAACTGGAAGATGCAGCCAAGTATTCAAATAAGAAATCTTTACTGTTTATGGACAAAAATACAGAATGTAAATCAGAAGAAAAATCAAAAACTCAAGTAACAGGTAATCAATTTAGACCATCAAGTGATTTGTCGGAAATAGACATGCCAGAAGAATTAAAGTCAAATAAAAAATTTAAAGAAGTTTTTCAGCCTGAAGGTTGGGAAGGACTTGGAGATGACGTCGAGTTGCCTGATGAATTGACAGAAGAGAAATTACAGCCTATGTTACAGAGGCTCTCCTTGGCAGACAAAGAAGATAGCAAAGACGAAGATTCTTTAGGAAGCTGGGGCAGTTGGGGAAATTGGGGTGTAACTTCGTTAATCAATACAGCTACTGCAAGTGTATCTACTCTAACTAATCATGTGTCTCAAGGACTTACACTTTTGGAAGGTACAATAGTACAGGATCCTACAGAATTGGAAAGAATAAAGCAGAATGCAGTTACTGAAACTGATGGTATAATATTTAGTGTAAATTCTATATAGCACTATCATTTTTGTATGTATGTTTAATAACGTATATAATTTTTTCTTATTTTATATATTTGTAACATTCTATTTTTGCACTGAATATATCAATCATACGAAAATAAATAATTAACATATAACGTATATAATTATATCTTTGCTAATTTATTAATAGGTGCACAGCTGGAGATCCAGGAACAAGAAAGTCGATCGTTCAGTTCGTTCGGATTTGGGAATTTGATATCAGGAGTATCTTCAATTACAAAATTGGTTGAATCCACCGGTAACAAAGTTATGACGGGTGGTTTAGATACATTGGAGGCTATCGGAAAGAAAACAATGGAGGTATTGCAAGAAGGTGATCCAGGATTAAAGAAAAAAAGGGCCTTTTTCATGAATGAACCAGAGAAACCAAACTTATCGCAAATTCTCAGAGAAGCCAAGGAAAAAGCCGAAACGGAAGAGAAAACAATCGAGGAGCGCGAATTAGCAAGGAAAGTGCATTACGAGAGTTTGTTCGATGATTATCAAGGACTTGTTCACTTAGAAGCTCTGGAAATGTTATCAAAACAGAGCAATATAAAAATTCAACAATATTTAATTGAGCTGGATACGAATGACTTAACATCTGTGCAAGAAACATTAGAAGAAATCAAGGAACTTTGTGATTTAGGTGATGAAGATGACGATGAGGATAAAAATGATAAAGATTTGAAAAATAGATTAAAGAACGCTTGTCACGATCTTGGAGTTGATATTACTTATGAAAAATTATATGATGTAAGAAAATATATACCTATCAAAATCAAAAGACTTCTGTTCATCGTTATGACGAAAACAATTCTGTATTTTCAGGTTTGGACAGAAACGGAAAATTATCTTGCATCATCCACGACGCGTACAGATCAGGAGATCTTTCAGAATGCTATATCGACATTGGCACAGTTTACAGCACTCTCTGTAGAGAGATTTCATAAGACAGCAGAATTGTTGTTAATTAAAGAACGTCGCAGTACAGTGAACGAAGCAGATGCCTTGGTACAACTCACCAATATTCTATCGAATCAGATTAGCTTACTGGCCAATTCATTTTGTGATACGTTACATCGATTTGCCGAGACTGCGAAAAACCCAGATAACATCAATGCGAATACAACAACAATTTTCTTAGAAGTAAGTAGTTGGTTGAATAATTCAAGTATCATGATGATTGTATATTAAAAATTTTTTTTCACACAGGCTGCAAATGCAAATTCATATATTCAAGATGCCTTTAGACTTCTTATTCCTATTCTACAAGTTGGTGCAATCTAATGAATAATTCAAATTCATTAGATTAAATATATTTAAAAAAAACACTTTTATACTTTATATTTAACGGTATCGTCTAGATTAAATACAATTTCTAATAAGCATAAAGCATAATATTACCTTTTTCCCCGTTTCGTAAACATTGTCCATTTTATCTTTCAAGTATCTATATTCGAGAAAGGGACCAATATTTATTGTTAATTCCATTAACAATATATTATTTAGATCTTTTAACTGAATGTATTATTTGCCATTATTAATTTTTGCAGTATTTCGCATTGTCATCAAATATAAGATAGTTACAGATATATACATATGACAATACATGTACACATTTACATTGGGATTCATTAGAGGTTTAATAGAAAATGGTTTTAATGCATCTGTGCACTAGGAATGCACACACACACACACATACACACCATACACACATACATACACACCATACACACACACACACACACACACAATTACAAAATAACTACACTTTAGATATTTAATAATATAAAAGTATGGTTGATGTGTAAGATACGGAATATCTGTAACATAAGGTACAAATTCCAATAAAGCTATGTATATATCGACAACACATGTAAAAAAAAGATAAGAATATCACAATGATTAATAATGATCAATATAAAAATACTTTTGCTTTAACACGGTTATTAACGTTAACAATCTGGTAGAGGAGACTTTACAACGTGTGTTGAAGATAACAATTGTGTGTTATAAAAAAATAATTCGAAACGAATGATCAATGTTTCCCTCGTTTATTTCCAACGGGAGGCTTTTGAAGTTGAAAGTTTGAGCTGGTTCCGTTTACTGGCAACGGTGAAGTCAAATTAATTGGCGCATTAAAATTTAAACTTGCTGTTGGCGGTTTCGTAGATGAGCCTATAGCAATATTAGTAGCAGATGGTACTGGTGTTGAACTTTCCCAAACTGTAACAATATATATATTAACATTGTTACTTTTAATTCACTTGGAAGTGCTGTAAAGAAACATGTGTAAGCTAAAGCCACGGAGTAATATCTCTTTTACCATTAAAAAGATAAGACAGCGTTCACATATTTTTGAGATGATAATTATATTTCAAAACATCAGCTAATTTTATCATGTTAATTCTACTTATTGTTAAATGTATAATTGATGTTTTTATATTAATGGACATTCTTATTATATCACCATACAAATATTTGTATCTACACTTATAGTTTTTTTTACCCTTAAATTTCCACTTTAAAATCGGTTGAAAAATTGCAAGGGATGTGTATTTTAACATCTCTACATATATCCTGCAAAATTTTGTTTGACTCCGTGACGAATGCGACAATATTTTTTGAATAATATCCATATTTGCAAGCATTACTGCACAACATTGGCAAAGCCGAAAGCACTTAAAGCACACTTATAGAAGGCATTATTATCTGTTAAGAAAGCATAATTTTGAAATTGAATCCTTTAATAGCATCTCAATGCAAAGTATATAAAAGATTAACAATTTGTAATTATCTATATAAATTAATTAGTTACTTGATAAGAGATTTATATACAGGCAAAGAAGCGCGTTACCCTTTTTCCATCGCGACAATAACAAAAAGAAACTGAAATTAAAAAAATGAATACCTCAATAATTAAATTACAGCCCCTATTTTTTTTCCTGAAAGGCAAAATCAAAGTCAAATAAGATAAAAACAAAAGACTGTATCTTTTGTTAAATAAGGAAGAAAAGGAGAAAAAAAGAAAGTAGACAGCTAAATAATTGCACGTTAATTCTATTTAGTAATAAACGTCGTTATATGTTAGTAAGTTCTACCTCATAACTAGATCCAGGCAAGACCTGAAGGTAGGAAATCTTTAGGGGGACGGTTAAAATCATCTTTTTTTTTTTTTTTTAAGGAATCTTTTACTTAGCATAAGGATAATTAAATTACAAAATGGTCAACAGTAAGGCTTATTTACCTAAAGGATTTCGTGTTTCGTAACTCGCTGGCCGATTTGAGTTTAATGTCGTCGATGACAAAAAGTTTTTATTTCCTGTAAGCATTAATCTCGTTTTTCAAAATCTACAATATTCGAAATAATTTGAAATACATGTAAAATTACCTGGTCCAAAAGGAGTGGGACCACTTGTGATTTTGCCAATGCTGCTTCGATTAGATTTATTGTTCACCTTAATACTGTCGAAAACATTGGTGTTATCTTTCAACAAGTATTTCCTGAAATTGAGATACTGTTCTTTCTGTTGTTGTACTTTAGCATGCACACTTTGCAGTCGGCCAGCTACTGCTACTAAAGACTCGTGAAGCTTACTCATGGTCGCCGTCAATTCTAATGACAAAGTAATATACCACTAACAATATGTTTCTCATTAATCCAAATAAATTTAATGAAAGAATAGATTGTACCTTGTGGGGTTAAAGTTCTCGGCGCCATCATAGTTTGTATGTGTTTCTCAGTTGTCTCAATTTGTGATCTGAATAACATCAAATCTTGTTCGAAATTTTCAGCTAATTCCATGAAGAACTGTAAGGGCATATTATTTTCATATTGCAAACCAGCCGGAGTATCATGTGTTCTTTGAGCAATTTCAGAACTTTGCAATGCTCTAGCAGTATCTTGCTTCAGCTTATCAGCTGAAGAACGATCTCGTTGCACTGAGCCAGATAACGTGGACAACATTTCCATTAGGGACGCTGTATCTTCCGCACATCGATTTAATGGTCTTGCCGAACCTCTTGCAATATCAGAAGATAGGCCTTTTTGCATTTTTACAAATTCCCTGTAAAATACAAGTTACTGCACTACATGCACATCTTGTATATTAAAATAATTTATCTGTCTATATATAAGTCAATTATTTTCTATATGATTCATTTTATTCATAATTACTTGAATTTGTCTATAGTTTGCATAAGCTCATTTGGCAATAGATTCTCTTTGGCTGCTGTTGAACTACTATTTCCTTGAGAAAGACCCTTATTATTAACAGAAACATCTAAACCACCAAGTCCTTTACTGGTAGTTGTAGTAGTAAGAACAGTCGTTGGTTTTGAACCCAATAAAGTGCTTCCAGTTCCAGAACCGAATAAGGGAGCTGCATATAATTTGTGATAATCGATCATAATAAAAAACTTACTTATTAGAATAATAGTTTATTAACAATGTATATATTTCATTGGCTTTAAGAATAAAATATAAACCAATCAAAATAACAGCTACAATGGTTATCAGTGTCAAAATCAACACTATAACTGTATTACAGAGTAATCGCAAAAAGATGGATAATACAAACAAGAATAATATACAAATAAGAATAATAGAGTATAAAGTATACATACTGTTGGTAGTAGCTGTACCAAAAGTTAAACTTCCTGTTGCTGTTGTATTAGATGTGGCACCAAAAGTTAGAGTGTTCGTTGTAGCTGGTGTACCAAAGCTGAGACCCGTGAATAAGGGTGTGGATGTTGTAGGGGTAGGAAATAAACTAGGAGCGGTAGTCATTGTAGTAGCTGTGTTGGATCCTAGAAGGAGATTACTGCATTGTGCTGGTGTAGAGGTTGCTGAAGTACCAAATCCGAAATTGAGACCTATAGAAGTCGTTGGAGTAGACAGTGCGCCAAATGTTAATGTGCCAGATGTTGTAGTGGGAGTGCCGAACGACGTGTTGGTCAAACCAAAGCCTGTCGTTGGTCTAAGAACAAGAGTTTACAATTAAACATCAAGTCTTCTTCCCTTTTGCGAGAAATAATTTTATAGTTTCAATTTGCAATAAATATGTATTAAATAAAAAAAGAACTTTATGTTATTATTTATTAAAGCTATAATAATTTTTTACTGTTTGGAGGTTAATGTTAGCATCGACTATAGTTTACTTTTGCGCCGTAAATCCAAAACCCGTGCTAGCAGAGGTGACCGCTGGACTTCCGAACGTAAACGCCATTTCTTCACACGTCGAGTAAATACATATAAATATATCACACGCGATAAATAATTTATTTACAATATTATGTAAACACACCGCGAACGTAATAAACTCCTTTTCTTGTATTCAGTCGGAGCATGTGCAGAACACAATATATACAGTAATGCAACTCTCTGTCGGCACCTTTGATGTTAGTCTACTCTCTGGTGTTGGCTAAAATGGAATGCGCATGCGTGAAATAAGTAAGTTACCTAACGTTGCCAGGGTTACCATCTAAAATTTCTTTATCTTTTCATCCTTTTTTCACTCTGTCAAAATTCCTCACAAAACTCACTAGATTTATTCCCATCGCAATCCAACGAATTCGTTGAAGTGAGTAAGTGCTATTGTAGAAATCAGAGAGAAACCTGAGAGAGAACATGACAGCTCAAAACTTGTAACCTCAAAATGCTGCCGCACTACTGCCCTCTGACAAAGTAGATGTAAACTATATAGCAACGTCCACTTTTCTTAAGCCTTGTGTCCACGATGCTAGAAATTGATAAGAGATCTTGGACAAAGAAAATTTAATAAATCACATTTGATCACATGATCATTGTGATTAGTCAATTCCTTCTTCATCCGAGATCCGACCGATTTCTAGCATCGTGGACACAAGGCTTCAGGATACATCATCCACTTTTCAAGGCTAGAGATGATAAATCGATATTTGGTTCATATAATCACGTTACGTGTAACACGATTATATGAACCAAATATCGATTTATCATCTCTAACCTTGAAAAGTGGACGTTGCTATATAGTTTACATCCACTTTGTCAGAAGGCAATAATGCGCGGCAGCATTTTGCGGTTATAAGTTTTGAGCCGTCATGTCCTTTCTCAGGTTTCTCTCTGGAGATCGATTCTGCATCTTTTATAAAAATTAATAAAAATAAATTGTAAATATATTGGGTCATCTAAAAACCGCGGATACTTTTTAGATGACCCAATATTAAAAGTGACTGCCAGTATTGAAAATCTATAATGCACGTAACGTCAATTGTAATATTTTCAGTGCTGACAGTAAATTTGGAACACAGCCACGATGTAATTGGGGTCCCAGTAAACGAGAATGAATTAAAATGAATGGAAATTTTCTATCCGAATGCGTATTTTAAATAGCGAATACTTTTTTTGGATTGAATTAGATTGAATTGGATTCAATTAGATTCAATTGGATGCAATTGAATTGAAAAACTGCATTTTCTATTCAAAATTTTGAATTGAATAGTATTCACAATGTGTTGTGTGTGCACAGAAAAAGAATATTATTTTTAGATTGAAAGGCATAGAGATATGCTCCATGCAATTTCTATAAATGAATAAAAATGCATTCAGGATTGAAAAACATTCATTTTAACATTCGTGAATCAATATTTCTGAAAATCTGAATCCATTTCAATTCATTTCAATCCATTCTTGTTTGCTGGGGTTAGTGAATGACGCCTTAAATGGAAAGCACCCAATAGTTGTAGACGAGACTTAAACTGTAGAAAATTGACCAATCATTAATTGATTATTTTCTTTATATTCGTTTGTGATAGGTCAATTTTCTATGACTTTAAGATCCCACAATACATTTTTTTTCTCCTTTAAAACGAATAGAAAAAAAGAAGAGAAATGAATTATGCAAAAAAATTAGCTAATAAGAACACCTATTAATAATAATTTCGAATTAATCAAAGTTGTCTTTATATAGATGAATTCGGCAAACGTGTAGTACTTTAAACTCCATTTGACCACTAGCGGCGCTAGCTGTTGCGAACAATGGCGACGTTTCGACGGATGATGTGACGTTTCAACAGGCTAAATGTTCCCGCTATGCTGCCTAGACGCGGTTGCACATAAACGCGTATCGGTTCGCGGACGCTGAGACCAGGTCCACGTGGCCCTGGTTATCTCGTTCTCCTCTTTTTTCTGTCTTTCGGTACGTCCTCGTCGCTTGCGATGGCTGCGGTAAACGCAAATGCGCTGTCCAGTGACATAAGCCGTAGAAATCCCCAGGACGAGTATGAGCTTATACAGAGGATAGGCAGTGGGACCTACGGCGATGTCTATAAGGTCGGTATTTCCTTAGGCTTGATCTTCCCGTCAATGCTCATGCCAATTATTGTATTTCTTCTCTGCAGGCTAAACGTCTCTCCATGAATGATCTTGCGGCGATTAAGGTTATCAAACTTGAGCCAGGTGAGTGAATGTTCACGGAGTGTCCAATATCGTATGGTCATCATAATCGACTACTCTATTCGACTATTTATCAATTTTTTACTTTGTACAAAATATTCTTTTTGTAAAGTGTCTTTGCAATTTTTTATACAAGTCATGTAAGATGATATGGAAGTGTAAACGATATGAAACACTTGTATATATTCTGATGTTTAGATTATCTATTTGTATGTACTTTGTTCCCTCTTAATGAAAATGCTGAGGTGTTATAAATTTTAGTGTTACAAAGTAGGATAATTTGCAACATCTGTATGTATGTCTTTTAGGTGATGACTTTGCAATCATTCAACAGGAGATCTTAATGATGAAGGACTGCAGGCATTCAAATATTATTGCTTATTATGGAAGTTATTTAAGAAGAGACAAATTGTGGATATGTATGGAATATTGTGGAGGTGGATCATTACAGGATATATATCATAGTATGTGAAATATTTATTACTTAATATTTATGTAATATATTAAAAAAGACAATAACATATCAAACGATTTTAATTATTAAAATATTCAAACAGTATTTAAAAAGAATAGGCTTATCATATAATTTATAAATGTTACAGATTAATTATATATAAAATTACATAATACAATATATAGATATATGTATGATATACAATGTATAGTCTTAAATAATTTAAATTTGATTCTGCAGCAGTTGTAATATTGAGTTTTAATATATTTCTAGTAACTGGACCATTAACAGAAATACAAATAGCATATATGTGTCGGGAGACTCTCACTGGTTTAGCTTACTTACATAGCATGGGCAAGATGCATCGTGATATTAAGGGTGCCAATATATTGTTGACCGAATCTGGTGATGTAAAATTGGCAGATTTTGGTGTATCGGCGCAGATCACAGCGACAATTAACAAGAGAAAGAGTTTTATCGGTACACCTTATTGGATGGCTCCTGAGGTATGTTCATGTTTATCAATAGGTATTTAACACATTTTATAATTTACAAGAGGATCAATATAGCTGATATTTTTATAATGTAGGTGGCAGCCGTGGAAAGAAAAGGTGGTTATAATCAATTATGTGATATTTGGGCATGTGGAATAACTGCGATTGAATTAGCGGAATTACAGCCACCAATGTTTGACCTACATCCGATGCGCGCCTTGTTTCTCATGTCCAAATCTGGCTTCAAGCCACCAACATTGAAGGATCGCGATAAATGGAGTCCAACGTTCCATAACTTTGTCAAAGTTGCCCTCACAAAAAATCCGAAAAAAAGGCCGACAGCAGAGAAGTTGCTTCAGGTATTGTTATTTTATTATTGATAGATTTACTTATAAAGTCTATATTTTCCAAAATATCTTCTCCGAAGAAAATTTTATCCGAAATATATAGTACACAATATTATACTAGAATATTATGCTATATATTGAGTAAAATTTTCCTTGGAGAGAACATTTTGGTATGTAACCAAAGAAAATATAATATCTTTATGAAATAATTATCAATGTATATATAGTCTATAGGAGGTATTTCGAATTGTAGCATGCGTTTTTCCAAGGAGAGATGAGTAAGAGACTGGCTTTAGAATTATTGCAAAAAGTGTCGAATCCCAGCCATATGTTCACGGATCTGGAAGCCGATGAAGACGGGGCGGTACCCAATGTTCCACAAAGAATAGCCTCGCGTCTCACTGCAAGGCCTAGGCCGAAAAGTCCTATCTCGCAATTGGATAGTGATGGTAAGAGTAATAGTAATTAAATAATAAATGACGAATAATATTTTATACTATGATATAATGATGATTATAATTTGTCCTGCAGATCAAATCAACATTGATGGAGGGACATTACATAGAGATGCTATATCACCATCTGTGGACAGTAATCCAGCGTGGGATATTATGGATATCATGAATAATGTTAAAGTAAGTTCATTACAGATATTTTTCCATTTATGTGCTAATTATTAAATATGTTTTTCAAGTGCGATTTATGTCAGTAATATTACAAATATGATTTGCATATGATTTGCTTATATGTACATATAGGCCGTGCATAATTGTGATGTGCACCCAGACTGTGGGATTGGATCTGCATTTGAAGACGTCCAGGAAAAGTAAGTTGTTTTATATTTTACTCCATCAATTTTTATCACACGGTGTACGGAAAACACCAAAAATATCGAAGCTTCTCTTTCACTAATATGGTAGTTGCTGTTTTGTTCGAAATTGTAAATATATCCGTCTTATGAATATGCAAAATCCCAAAAATTATTACATAAAAAGATTTTAGACACAGACTTGCATAATGTACATATTTATGCAATATATATTGTCTTCTATATGTGTACATATTGATTAAAGAGAAGTAGATATAAGTTACAATAATAAATTCAATTATAAATTCAACACAACATCATATACATTGCTAAACAAGACAGCAATATAGTATACATTGTATTATTGTATAAAAATCACATCTTACTCTCTTGACTGATAATAACTAATAAATACATTGCATACGGCATGTGCTTATGCTTATATCATGTCATACTAGTTGTCAAAGTAAGAGAAATATGTACATACATTCATTACCTTTACATTTGAAACAGCAACACATCATATTCTGAAGTATTTTAATAAGTAAAAAATTTTTTAAATAAAAAGTAAAGCAGAAAATGAGAAGATATTATTCAATTTTTGAATATAAATAGATTCTTTACAATCATCCCCTATTGTTATTATTAAATTATTTTTCTTTGTTTTTACCGCGAGTTAAAACTATTTTATTCGAAAAATTGTGATAGTATATTTTTCAAAAATATACTTATTTTTGTATCAGTACTCTTGGTGCGAACCTTAAGACAAGTAAAATATCGAAACGTCGTAGCAAAACTGGCACAGAGATATTTCGTATGTCTTTAAGGTAATAAAAACATTGGTTTGAAGTGAAAAGTTTCTTTTTACTTTTAATATAACAAAAACATGTTATATATCAAAAAACAAATTATGCTATTTACACTCACTTCTATAAAATGCTTGAAAATCTGATCGGCCCTGTGAATTATGGAAAAATTTTAACTATTAAATAAATTAAATTATCATTCTCTCTAATATATTATAAAAATTTATAATCAAAGCGATTTTAGAAAGTATGAAAGTCAAACATACACATTATATTTGAGTAGAGTTAACATACTAGATATTTACTCAAGCTTTCAACCAAATATAAATAATTAAATATTATATATATATATATATATATATGAAAAAAATAATTTTGTACTGTACAGATAATTTACGAAACAGATCTAATAATATATTATACAAAATTATAATTCCCTATTTTTTGCATGTTAGATAATAAATGTGATTGCTTGTATGATATTGTGCATGATTGATAGCAGAGTTGTTATGCATTTTATTAAAACAAGAATGATCACTTCGAAATATATATACATCAACACCATTCATCTACTAGAATTACTTATTTTCAAGTAAAATGAAAAAAAATTAAGTTATTTAAAAAAAATTATTAATTATATGCATCATTTTATATCCTTTTCATAAATATTAAAAAAATTTCAATGAGACTTCTTTAACCGTTTAGTA
Organism: Acromyrmex echinatior; assembly: GCF_000204515.1. The sequence continues at coordinate 1,512,412 of NW_011627093.1, read as the reverse complement.
TTAACTTTAACCGTTTATTTTTGTACAGAAATTGAGATTACTATTATATTCTTATATTTTTTAATAACTTGTAGTATTCGATTATTAAATAATATTGATATCCTGCCTCTGTCAATCCTTACTCCTGTAGCACACCTGCTCTATACCCTATGTTTTGTTTATAATTCATTCCTATGATTCTTTGTATATTTTTAATTTTTCTGATCAGTTTGTAATTCTAATAATTTCTCCCAACAGGAGTCTATTGCAGTACATTGATGAGGAGTTGTTGCTAAGGTATTGGCAGGTAACCCTTTTCCCTTGCACCTTGCACCTTGCACTTATATCTCCTAATTCTGTGGATAATTCTTGTAAATTGCATTATTTATACAATTAATTTGTTATTTACTTGCTCACATTTCTTTGATATCTTTTTTCTCTTATTGTAAATATTTAAATGCATGTTTTAAATTAACAGATACTTTTCTTTAATTTTGTTAATTTTTATTTGATTCTTTGAAATATACATATATTTTCAAATTATCCCTTAAGTCGAATAGGATTTAAGTTGAATAGGAAAGCGTATAATTTCTAAGTGATTTATTTAAGAAAATTAATTCAATTAATTGCGTTTAAAAAACGCAACCAGGAATATATGTTTATATATAATATTTTAATATAACTGAATAACAAAATAAAGCTATTAATATATAATAATTGATTAAATGATATAAATAATATACAATAAAATTAAAACTATATATAATAAGAAGGAAGTATAATTAAATATCACAATTTAATCAACATTCACAGTGTGATCTACAAAAAAACATTAATATGCACAATTTTTAGATAGACGTAGAATGAAGTATGTTTCTTTCTTGTTACGTATTTGATGTTATTTGTTGCATGTTAGTTTTTTCAACATTCTGGACACAAACTATTTTTACTATATCAGCCAACTGGTGAAGGAAGTTTATATATATGTATACACGTATAATCTTATATACATATAACAAGATGTTTATTAATTAAATTTTCTATTATATAGGATTGCTTATTCTATAGAGAAGAGACCTTTTTCAATTCTATACTCTTTAATTAATACAATTATAATGTTAATGTATGTTTATAATTATCACACTGGAAATTTAAAATGTAATTTGCGAAAATTGATTACAATTATGATTGTTATAGACTTTCTTAATATATTGTGGATAAAATATTAAGATTATGTTTTATATAAAAACATGTGTGTATGTGTCGACCCATTCAATCGTCTCATAATAAATCCTTGTGTAAAAGCGTAATACATTTAAAAAGCAGAAACAGTACTAATCATTTTAGCAAGTATTTTATTTTTTAATGCATTTTATTTATTTATGACACAGTATATTAAATACATTATTATTTATAAATTTCCAAAACATATAATCATATATTAAGTAGTATCACATACAAAATTAGTTTACAATTTTATAGTATATGACCACAGTTTCACATGTGTGCAGGGGGAATGCAATGTCGATGGTTGGTGGGCATTGCGACCAGCTATATTCCCTGCAGTAAGTAAATAATGAATTACAGTAAACAATTTTATTTCCGATTTTTCGTTTGAAATATTGTGAAAATATGATTTATTTTATTATGAATTACTGATTGAAAACATATAAAATCTAGAAACATGTACAAAATCACATTGTACTATGCAAGTAATTATTATTTCATTAATATGTTTTATTTAAAATATTTAAATTACTTTTATCCTTTATTAAATGATACAGGATGACTATTGGGATTGTATTGAAAGTAAATCGTTATATTTATTTCTCCGTTTTAATGATTGTTTTTGATTAGGGTTTTCGAAACTCGTTAATTTTATGTTGATTTATAAATTAGCTTATACAACAGTTCAAATGAAATGGATGAGTCTCAAATACCCAACTTTAATGGGGGGAAAAAAAATCATTGAAATAGAGGAGGAAAAATAACGATTTACTTTTAACACAATATCATTGATCATCCTGTACAAGTACGAAAATAGAGATGTTTGATTCTATTATGCGGGGAATATTAATGGCTGACGTATTTGTTTCTGCATATGATTTGTTTAACTAGCAATATATGTTAATTTATTCCAAAACAAGCCTTATATGTATGTCCAATTTTATTAACAACCTTAATAACGCGATTGTGCCTTGTGTACTAGCTAGAAATATGCAGCTTTACATCTCGTACTTTTCCATCACATCTTATTCGATTCCTTGTTTATGCTTCAAAATATATATTCCAGAAAGAATATACGTCTAAATGTTTATTTATGATTTATAATATATGCATATAATATATTAATATTTATATCTTGTTTATTTTCTATATATTATTCATTCTTTATTAACAACATTTACATTTCTTCTTTCGTAATCATTTAAAAAAACGATTATATATTAACATTTATTTAAATATTTTCATTTTTAGAGCTACTCTTCCATTGGGGGAATCTTCGAACGATTGCGAAGTCCATTGTCCATATTACAACGTATCTGGTACGTATGTATTGTGAATTGATGAAAAGGATATCGTTATATTTGTATAGTCTATAAATAGTCCCCTTCTGTATATCTACATGTATGCAAATAAAAAGTAGATTTATATATAGGGTCTCAAGCGAGTCCCAGACGTCACAGCTCCGTGGATGAATTGTATGGTCTCGTCAATAGTTCTCAGTCTTTAACAACTGTGAATGGACAACGTCAACGATCATTATCGGACAGCGGCCCTAGGGACGAACCCGCACAGTCAAACGGTATACATCATGAGCTTAGCACTTAACTGATGTAAATATTCACACGACAATATTGCCTAGATAACTTCTTATTAAAAAAATTATTTTAAGAGATTATTAATATCTTTCTTCATTCACACACAATCGTTATTTACTCTAATATCTTATGCATTATCTTTTTCAGGTGACAATGAGATATCGGCTGATCGAGACAGGGAAAGTATGAGTCCCGATTTACTATCAGACACTCCACCTGTTCCTCCAAGAAGAAGAGATCGAAAGAGACATACGCCACCAAGACCGATAAGTAATGGACTGCCTCCTACGCCGAAAGTGCACATGGGAGCGTGTTTTTCAAAGGTCAGTTTACACAAAGTGAAGATTTTATATTATATCTTCTCGCAAAAATATTGTATTATATTGTATTATAAATTATTATATATATTATAAATTATTTTGTATCGCTGTATGAATTATTTTTTTGTATCTTATATTATATTATAAACTATTATTCGATTATATTATTTGTTATGTACTTTAATTATTTTTTCAGAAAATACTACACATTACGAAAATATTTTTACTACATTATTCTTCGACAGCTGTTAATAAGATATTTGTTATTTTTATTACAAACATTAATAGGTATTCAATGGCTGTCCACTGAGAATACATTGTACCGCAAGTTGGATTCATCCAGATACAAGGGATCAGCATCTGCTTATCGCAGCGGAAGAAGGAATTTATAATTTGAACTTGAATGAACTTCATGAAACTGCGATAGATCAGCTGTATCCTAGACGTACTATCTGGATGTATGTTATCAAAGATGTTCTTATGTCTCTTTCCGGTAAGTAGATCTTGACTGTATTGATACTGTTGCATGATAGACTGATTTATATATTTTAAATATTATGAACAATGCGTATTGTAGGAAAAACGCCTCAGTTGTATAGGCATGATTTGTTAGCGATGTTAAGTAAACAGACTCATAGATTTTCGTTGCATATGAATAAAATACCAGAAAGATTAGTCCCTAGAAAGTTCGCTTTAACTACGAAAGTACCGGATACCAAGGGATGCACCAAATGTTGCGTTGGAAGAAATCCATATAACGGGTGAGTGAAAGCAATATTTGTATATTTTTTCTGAAAAATATACATATTACTCATCAATGAGAGAAAATTATAAAGAAGTACATGTATTATTGATTTTTTTACCAAAAAATTGGATATCTAATATTGAATATTTATCCTATTTTCTTGTTTATTAAGTAAAATTTGACAATGATATATTTTCTAATAGGTACAAGTATCTGTGCGGTGCGATGCCGGCAGGTATATTCTTAATGCAATGGTACGATCCATTGAATAAGTTTATGCTTTTAAAACATTTTGATTGCATTCTACCGTCGCCTCTAAATGTCTTTAAAATGGTTATCACGCCTGAAATGGAATACCCGATGGTATGTGTATCGGTTAAACAGCCATATCAGCAAAATAAATTAAAGCTGGACTTAATTAATATGAATTCGGGAGCGAGTTGGTTTCATAGTGACGAATTGGAAGATATGGATGGCTCAGGTATGCTTATGTTATATACATCCGACAATAACAGTTCACTTGTTTACAATCTTTATCTTAAAATATGTGAAAATTTGGTCTCTATAATCCAGAAAATGTGTCATCTCTGTAATAAAAATATTATTTCAGCAACTGTGATACCAAGACGAGAGAATTTGAACGTTATTAATGTTACGCAATTCGAAAAAGATGCAATACTTGTTTGTTACGATAGTGAGTACTATTAATGAATATTCTCTCTCTCTCTCTCTCTCTCTCTCTCTCTCTCTCTCAAGGTATTTTATCTCGTATAGTGGTATATTATTAAATCCAACATTTTTGTATTTATAGATGTAGTAAAGATGGTAACTTTACAAGGAAAACCCCGTATTAGCAAGAAGCAGTTATCAGAGTTACAGTTTAATTTTCAAATTGAATCTATCAGTAAGTACAATATATTTCGTTTATTTGTAATCTACTCTGTAGTCTTCATAAAATTAAATTAAATCATATGATTTATATTTCCAGTTTGTCTACCTGATAGTGTATTGGCATTTCACAAACACGGTATGCAAGGTAGAAGTTTCAAGAATGGCGAAGTTACACAAGAGATTAGTGATCCGAGTAGAACTTACAGGCTACTTGGCTCAGATAAGTATGTATCTAATTAAATAAAAGCGGCGATTGCATGTTACTAATAGAAATTTTGAAGAATAATTCAAGAAGATTAATAATGAAGTTTGCTATTTTTTTAAAATACCCGAAAGAAATATATCATATATTAGGTTTTATGTTTAATATTATATTAATATACAAGGTTGGCCATATTCGACGGAAAGATCTGGCAACACTGTAACTTTTGACAGAGATGTTAGATCGAGTAACGACGTTTCCCATGATTGAAAAAAAAAACATCTTTCCGTCGAATATGGCCAACCCTGTATATTCATAAAGGAGTTAAATACATGAAGAGAAAACAATTAACCTAACATCTCTATAGGGTTGTGATGTTGGAGAGTCACTTAGTTCATAGTGGCACATTGACTGAATCGGAAGGAGCAGACTTGTACATTCTCGCTGGGCATGAAGCTAGCTATTGAGCATTGATCCTAAATAGCGTCCATCCGCTGCATGGTTTCGCATGATATGTGATTGAACTACATGTAATGTGAAATGACTACGAGAATGGTGAGATTAAAATATGCGAAGGTGAAAACTTTACAATTAATTATCCTACGCGAATGTATGTGCATAACCGGCACACCAGCGTGCAATTTAAACAATGCGATAGTCGCTGTCTTTCCGTATAGTTGATATATCGTATAGACTGGTAATTACTCGCGATAACTTTTTTTTGAAAGAGCTAGGCAAGCACTTTCAGTAGACAGTCGAGTAAAAATATGATGGAGAGGAATAGTGAATTTAACAAAAGGACAGAGTTAAGAGAGAATATGCACGCGAAATTATCCTTATGCCTAATCAAATGAAGCTAATAATTACACCGCTTCGAGAGGTGTCGGATAAAGGCAATTTACTAGTTTAATCAGCTATATATACGCATAAATTGCGCTCTTATAAATTGTTTAGGATTATGAAGAGAGATGTAAAATAATCTCAGGAATAGCCTTGTCTGAAAAAATATGAAAATCATAAAAGCCGTATTAAGTAGTACAAAATAACCAGTCGTATCGATGTATTAAAGTTGATAATAACAATGTGATATTTTTCTTCAAATTCATATACACACACACACACACATACACACACACACACGCACGCACGCACGCACGCACTTTCCATCTCTACAACGATGCATAATAAATAAAAATAAACAGAACAATCTATTCCCGAGATTTTGATTTTACTTTAAATATGTTTTGATAGTAGATACATGATTTATAGGAGCGTATTTTATCGAAAATGTTTTCCATATTTTTCTGCCATTTTAATATATAGTAAAATTAACTAGTATACCGCCTTACTGCAAGAAAATCGTTGCATTACATCGCGAAAGTAATGAATTTTTTGCAGTGCTGTACAGATTACACATTTCCAATTTTATCTTTTTAGGACTACATCTGTTTAATAGCTTTTAGCCTTCAAGAACTGTTTAATCATAATATCGTATAATAAAATAGTTTAAAACGTATTTGTATATTTAACGATTACAGGATTACTAAACGAGACGATATTTATATTCTTACACAAGAGATTGCGCGTAGTTTTCGAAGGTTAAAGGGTTATCTCTGTATCCAGATGGGACATTTAAATACAATTCAACGAGCTAAACACGTCTTCGTTGTATAATGGAATTTTCATATAATTGAATTTTCACGTAATCTGTGTAACGTTAATCAAGGTTATAGGGATGCACCGGATCATAAAATTACCGGATAACGGATATCGGATATCTGGACAGAATGTAATATCGAATATCCGAGAAGACAATTTCTTCGGGTCGGATATCCGACATTTTCTGGATATCTGATCGGATTCCGAGAAAGTGTCTTCTAAAAAAAAAAGCCTATAGGGAAAAAATAATAATTTTGCAACAATGTATGAGATATTGTAGAATATAGCATCAATATATATATTTATTTCTAGAACATTTGTATAAGAAAAAAATCAACAATTTAATAATATCAAATTTCAATCGGATGTATTTTCGGATACTAATAATATCCGGTTAGCCGATCGGATAAAAAAGTAAAAAAGTAAAAAAATAAAAAAGTGTCGGATAATACCGGATACCAAATACTTCCCGGATATCGATGCATCCCTAGATATATACATATATATAATTTAGTACATTTTGTTTCACTTTTACCAAATCACATTTCTATCAATTTCTTAACAAAAGTATTTTTTCGGTAAAAATCTCATGGTAATGTTATTTTTTATGATTTCTTCATCCTCTCGATATAAACTATCCTTTAATTTTGTATATAAAAAATATAAAATTGGAGATTCGATAAGAATACAATAGTTTTGTTCAACTAAAAAATTCTACAAAAAGACGTTCGCTTTTCTAGTTGAAGAAGGATTTCTAATAGAAGTAGGTTTCCGATAAAAAAAAAACTTGCTGAGAAAACAATCAATTTGATTTGTTAAAAGCGTGTCGTTATTTATCCAGAAATAAATCGTAAAGAAAATAACAACGATATAGAAGGAAAGTAAATAATTAATGTATAGCGGCATAAAAACACTTTTTAAAAAAATTCCTCAGAAATGAATTTCTTAGAAATTATATAATATCGTGTATTAATATATACGCAGTACAAAATTCTCTCGTATTGTCGCATTCTCGAAAACGTGTATATCAAATTTATATTACTAACGAGCTTCATTTTATTGGGCATGGGATTACCTCGAATGTGTTATTTTTATTAAGACATTGTGTTCATCAGTGTCTCTAATTTCGAGCGATTGTAAATATGAAACACGGCCAATTTTTGCGTAACAACAACGTCGATTATACGATTATCTTGAAAATATTCGTTTGCACATTGTTATATCAGATATCTGAATCGTTTTGCTTGCTGCGCGACGTTAATGTGACGCAACAACGTATTTATGATTGTTAACAGCTTGATTTACAATTTATAATTGACTTATGTTATTTTATAAAACAAAATAACACAATTACATAACCTTCTTCCGCATAACGCGGATTTATCATTCAGTTAATGCTCTGATGAAGCATCTTGTGATATATGCGACAAGAAGTACAAGGGCACTCAAAATATACAAAACAGCGATATGATTAAGTTTCTTTCATCTATGATTTGATATCAAAAAATCCAAATTGCAATTTTCATCGTTCGAATAGCCTTTTCCATAAATCAGTCACATATAACTGTGCATCAAAGAGCACAATACGGAATATGCAAATTTGTTTGTAGCCATTCTTTCTTTATATTCAGTAATTTTTTTACATTGACGACGATACGAATTGTATATACCTGTGAAATGAAGAGCAAAATAACTTCCATGTGATTAGTCTCGAGACTGGGAGAAACGCATTTTTTTTCGTTTTATAATAAAATTTCTTTATTATATCCCAGAGACAAAATACATAGGAAGACAAAATACTTAGGCACGGGGCGAGATAGTTGTCTGTTTTACGTTTTATAAAACTTGACTGATTTTCAATCAAACGTCGTTTGATTTAATTTAACGGAATTTTATTTGCTTACGTAAATTCGAATATAATATTCGAATATTTTTGAAGTTGATTTATTTACATTGATTGAAAATATTCCTTTTTATTTGGAATATTTAACCAATACTATAATGAGTTATATTCACTAATTTTTCGCACAACTAATTATTAGTGAAGGTTATTATTTTGCCGTATTTATTGTGCATTCAATTATATCTCGATAACGCAAGCAAATAACGCGTTTAATTCATAAAATAATTAATATACAAGTATTTCGACAAGTTTTTCGACAAAACTGAGCGTACAATAGTACATTAGAATGAAATGATTCATTTATATCCGTTGTAAGAAGATTAGGAGTTTCGAAAATCAGCCTTGTGAAGTACATAAAAGTGATATAAAAAATATTTTATTTGTTTTCTGATATGTGAGGCATATTTATTGTAAAAATATAATAATTGGCTTTTTCCACGAATTTCTGTTGTCAAGATCTTGTAAGTTGATGTTCTTAATTTGCACCCTTTAAGCAAGATGTAAATTGAACTGTAAAGAATTATCAGAGTAAAATGTATAATTATCCGCGAAATGTTAAACTATTTTGATATTTTATATGAATATTTGCTCTATATAGAGAGAGTAGATTACTAGATAAAGAAAGTATTACATTAACACGAAAAAATAAATTCAATATATTAGCGAAGTTGTGCGAAAATTGATTTGTTTCTGCTAAATCTCTTTATGGCAGAAATTATATTTAGACTTGTGTCGAAAGCAGTGTATCCTGATAATATTACTTTATATTTACGGCAGATTTGAATGTCCGTAAATTCGAAGCGTTTTTTTTTTAAATTTGAAGATATTTTCTCAGTTATGCTTGACGGATGAAAAATTTCATTTTGTTGGCAGTTTATTAGCGCTTGAACAGTAATTAATTCCATTTGGTGAAGTAAAAATTACGTGAATACAATGCAGATGCGAAGACAGAAATATATTCGTAATACGTAATTATAAACGTTGCTCTTATGCAATCAAACACCAAGTCAACCGTTTAATCAAATTTTATGCTGACTACACATTATTCACATATATTATAGATATAATAGAACGTGCAATGTGTCTTCCCGTACGTATTTGCAAATAATACACCGTATGCTAGACGTGTTAAATGTATTCGCAATATTAGCAACGTATTTGATAGTATCCGTCGATTTATCTAACAGCAATTCAGCTTTGTTAATACTAAGAGAATTATTCAAACGAATTGTTGTACAAAGTATGAATCTTCTTTTTGCAACAATCCCTCATTTTCTACGACGTCTCACGATTGTCTAGAAGGAAGAGGATCGGTATATGTCGATAAAGAAAGACGAGAGTTATCGTTTTACACAAGATATAATTCAAATAAAAAAAATATCTTGAAAGCAGTTTAAGTGCTACTAGAAAATTTAAAACTGTCAAATGGCAGGATAGAATTGTTTTCTCGTATGAATGATTATTTCGCGTGATCTATACTTCTCTCCGAAAACACATATATTTATGAAATATTTTGATAATAATGGTAAATAGTAACTGAAATGTTACCTGATGTGACTTTTTGTATTATTGTAAAGACAATAATTTTATTCGGAGCGTCGTACACAAATCACGAGATAAAAAAGATAGACATCGGCATAAAAATATTTAATTAGTATTAAATTTTTGAATTTATAGAGTGGATAAATTAGAAAAAAGATAAAAGTAAAAAATTAAAAAGTTTTCTCGTGTCACAGACCAAGTATTAGAACCGTGAAAATTAGAGAGAGAGAGAGAGAGACACACACACACACATACACACAGTTTGTGTAGATTTCACATATCGGTATCCTGCTAGCGATCATACACATAAATGGAAATTTTATTTTCACAAGAGAATAAAGAACTTAGGAGATACGAGTGTAAGACACACACATCGATGCTTGCTTCTTTGATTACATATATTCATGCAATCAGTACATAAATATTCGTATTTTTATAATTACCTAGATTTGAGTCAGTTATTTCGAACATACGTGTGTGCAGTATAATTTATTTACTATCTAAATAGAATAAAATTTAAAATACCATTTTTTTTAAATATTCAAAAAGAACAAAATATGAACATATGTGATTAATATTCTGCTATAGCTGTTGCATCTTATCTGCAGTGTTGTATATCCGTGCTCTTTCTAGCGATCTTCGAAAAATTTTTTTCTGTACAAATATGTACACACATATAAGTGCTAGGACAATTAATACAGCGATAAAATGTACCTGTACACCGACCATATTAATAGTTTGCCTCTATATATGGATGTTTAGGTTTTGAATTTTCGATTCTTGCATATCTGAAACTTCTAAATTAACATAGCAAATGTGTAGTGAGGCAGTGACAACTGTTTATTCCTTTCAGCTGTCCCTCGGATCTATTCAGACTGAATTAATTGTTCTTAAAGACATCACTCCAATATATTCATATTATCTTTGGCGTTCTCCAGTTATTAAATGCAAATAAGATTTAAAAAATTAAAAAAACAATTACCTATAAATAGAAGCATCTGTTCGATAAGATTTCTAAAATTCCTCTATTTTTCTCTGAAATATGTTAAGATTTTCTGAATTTTCTGAAATATGTTAAGATTTTTTTTAAGTTACGAATCCTTTATTTTATAATTATTATATGCGCGTTTTATACTTAATTATGTTAAAAAGTTATCGAAACAAGTTTTTCTTTAAAAAGTTAATATTTATTTTAGGATACAAGAATCTTAGTAATAAAATGAATATTTCTGGTACTTCCAATATCACGTTGCGTTGATTTCAAAAAAAAGCTGTTCATATTTTAACAAGGATGAGGATCCAAGGGATGGAAAATCGAACTTATGCACGTCTTACCATTATTTTCGATCAAGAAGATGACGATTAAATAACACGTACGTTATATTTCGCATACAATAGAGATATACAAAATATTTTGAGAGGCAAATTCGTGAATTACACAAAATGAATAAAAAAAGAAATATATATATACATACATACATATGCATATATATATATACATATATATATATATATATACACATAAACGAATATATTTAATAAAATTCCTTCACATATATTGTAAATTCGAAGAGATATTCATTTATCTATAATAGGATGGATTCCGACAATTTTGTTAATTAGCCGATGATATTGAAGATATGAATTGCCGATATCAGAAATTAGTAATTAAAACCATAGCGACAAATAGATTTAATGCAATGAATGAATAAAATTATTCTTACAACTGGAAATTAGCGATCGAAAAAGAGATATAACGTGTTACAACGTACAGAAATTTTAGGAATAAGGAAGCTTCTGCTATATAAAATTCTCACTAAACGTTACTTCGTTACGATATTTATCGCTCATGTAATTGTTTATTTAAAGAGTATTGCTTTAGTATAATGCTTTACCTCAAAATTTATCAAAGTATAGATAGCAGAAGCTGAATGATGAAAGATGATTCTTGTTACATTATCAAAGACTCGTTGTGAAAGAAGTGGAAATTAATTTATTCTTTATAATTAAAATATGCGATTAATGAGAAGTATTAACAGGAGAAGAGCATAGGAGCATAGGAATTTCTTATAAATATTAATTGGAACTGTACTAGCGACTAAGTCTTGTAATTATGAAAGCTGTATATATAATGTGTATAACGTATTATATATGTTACTCTTGCGTTCGTCGAATCTTCGTTTTAGTCATTTTTTATATAAATGCATCATTGTGAGAATAATTTATATAATTATAAATATATTTAATTTACTTTTTTTTGTATCTATAAAAGCAACTAGCCAAACTTCTGTAAATAGATCATCTCATAATAAAATCTATCCAAGGAAAAATATAAAAATAGATATACTTACCTAAAAATTCATATCCTGAGCACACTGACTTTGCTCGAATGAAGAATTCAGAAGCGGATTTTTATGTATACGTAACCTTAACATTATTATAATAAGATAAGGTAATTAGTATTATATATATTTAAGGTATATAAACCTTACATTTACACTATTACACAAACCAATAACATATATTACTGATAACACAGTAATAAATACGTTCTCTTGTTGTCAATGATTTAATTATAGATCATTCACAATGAAAGTCACAATTACAGCTGAAAATAATAGCAAAAAAAATAATTAAGAATAAAAATTTAAAGTCGTAAATCGTTTAGATGATACAAAAACTTGCATTTTCAAATTCTTTCAAACTACTCTTAATTGATGACTTTTTCAATCAAATACAACGTTAAATGGCTTTATAAATGCTTCATTTAATTAAAAACTGTTCCTTTTATTCTATAGATAACATAAGTAATATCAAACAATACTTAACATATAACAGTCTATAAATGAATATTAATTTTTTACGTTTCTATGACGATAACATGAACGTAAATGCGCCTTTCTTATTTACGCGCTCTTTACATCTACTACATTAAAATATGAATTTATTATGAAATAATGGTATCACGTTATGTTAGTGTTATATTTCAGGCACATGTGAAAAACATTAATTAAATAGGACTCCAATTAGTTCTTCAACATCATGGCGTAATGATTACATGAATAAAGCGAAGCAAACATTTTACTTTCATTTATCATTGCAAAAAGTATCAGAATATCAAAGTAAAAATATTAAAGAATACTACTTTTATTTATATTTCATAAAAAAATAATTCTCGATTACATTACATACATATCAAATAAATTATTCTCCCTTAATTTTAATGTTTTAACCAAAATAATATTTTTTTTTCTTTAATTACATGCATATGTGTTTTTTATTTCTATTTTAAACTTCTATTTCTATTTTTATTTTCCAATCGCTACATAATTTCTTTGCGATATATACAAAAATAGAAATCTGTTTACTAATATTATTATAAAATGATCCAAGTAAGCCAGGGTCATCACTCGCATGATTTCGTATAACGTCGATGATCGAAAAATTTATTTAAAACATATATACTTCTCTACTTTTGACAACAATATTTGCTTCACTTTTATCCATACGACTTACGTCGATTATGACTTGAGATTTTTATTGACTTTTTGACACGTAATCTTAATCCCATAGGCCATCTACAAGTAGAGATCACGTTTCGACATGACCTTGCAATTGACCTACTATCTTCCGTACCCAACCAGCCTGACTCTGTCCTGCGGAAACGTCATCTCTATCCATCTCGATATTCCTTTCATAATTATTCGATGAACTATCAAGAGATTGTTGTGCCATCACATTTACTAATCTTGTGGAAACTCTGGTCTCCGAATTACCAGCAGGATGTCCCCTTGCCAACAATGACTTTATTTTCAAGTAATCCGGCTTCTGCGCAACGTTCGGCTTATATTTTATTGATGACATCTCTTGCTTCTTTTTGGCAGGTACTGGCGGTGCAATCTTGGTCTTTGCGATCGCCGCTGCTTCCATCGTTGTCATTTTCGCCGTCGTCGCCGGTGTCGACTGCCGAATCACGAATGCCTCGTCGACATCGCTGAATATTGCACTATCCCGGAACGCCTCGTCTACATCAGCATAATTCTCGATGGTCTCAAAGCTTCTCTCGTAAAAGCTATCTGTCTCGCTTTCATGATGCTCTGTGTCCTTGTTACTACCTGTCTCCTCTTCGCAATCTCTCCTCTCAGACTCAGCGGTATTCTTAGATTGATTAATGTCAACGGAAGATGACTGCGCACGTTTGCTCTCGGCGAAAAGAATTGTTGGGTCAGCATAATCCGATTGAGCAATTCTAGCACCCAAACTGGAACTGCCTTGCTTGTAGTAAAGTTGAGGAATTCGTTGATCATTCGAGCAACCCATCAGCTCTTCCACATCCGAGGATGGTTCTCTTGTGTGCTGCTTTGTCTGCTTAGTTCGCTTTTTCGGGTACTTGCCTCCGGAACTCAACGAGCGGAAGTAGCGTGTCCGTTCAACCTCATCATTACATTCGAGTGTCTCCGTGCTCATGGTATTTCTCAGACGACCCTGCAAACGACTGCCTGCCTTGAAGACACTTCGAAAAATCGTACTGCCACTACTATTACCATTTGCCCGATAGATCTTGTGATCGGGATGAATGTTCGCACTGTCACTGGCAGATATGGACCGCACATCGGAGTACGTATCGTCAGTCAATCGTGTGTCCTCTAGTGAACAAAAGAAAGTTGACGTACTGGAGCTTGTCGAGACGGTGGGCATAGGGAACTTGGCAATTCTACCTTCCGGTTGGCACGTAGATACATACCTCTCCATGTCCTCTAGATTGATTTCTGCTGGCTTATCGGATGCAATCGTGAACGGCCGCTCGCTCATTGGCTTACCGTCCCGCTGTAGGAAGCGTGACTTCGTTACGCTCGTCGGTTGGGAGTTTGGACTGATCTGGAAACTACGTGGCAGCGAACCGCTTTTAGGTGGAGAGGTAGGCAGACCCTCGCACAACTTGGTGAGCCAAACGGCTGGCTGAGTTGGACTATCATTGCCATCAGCATCGCCCTTTACTGTCTGTAGACCTTCCCAGACATGCTGCAGATTGTCATAATTGCCAAAGCCCTTGGACTCGGGATCTCCTGCATCATTTGCATCGCTTCTCTCGTCATTACATCGTTCTGAGCCATCCTTTTCGATCCGTTCTGTCATTACAATAGAATTTATCTCTTTTCGTTCAACTGCCCGATGATTTAACATGCACTTTGCCGGGGATATGACGATTTCTTCATTGCCCGTTGATGTCGAATTCTCGCGAATACGTAGCGCTGTCTTGATCACCTTGCTCTCGGTGACGATGCTTTGTCGCTTGAATGCCTGCCTCTCGTATAACTGATTTGTTTTGCCGTTATGCGCGAGTGTTTCTGTCGACTTTTGAGTAGTCTTTAAGTTATCATAAAGGAGTTGCAGTGGCTGTTGATTTTCCCGCGCCGGTGCCGAAGATAATAAATTCCACGCATTGTTCGTCCTGATTAGTCGCTCCCGATGCAACGTTCGAGCGCGTCCCAATTTATTATTGCTATTATTGTGGCTGATCGAACTGGTGACATAATTAGCGTTCTCTGAATCACTCTCATCCGATGTGTCCGCTGAGATACGCTTATTGAAGCGTTGCTGTCGCACGTTAATAATGCTGTTGGTCTGCTGTTTCTCCAGTAGCTTCTGAAACTCTTGATTCTGCATGAGAATGTGACTGACGATTTCTTCCACCGTTTGCGCCGGTTTAGCATGTTGTTCATTATTGTCTTTGGCTTCGGCCGGTGATGAAGAATTCGATGTTGTCTGATTCTCTTCCTTGGAACAAATTTCAGTTGCTTCTTCAGCAACTTCGATCGTAGAAGATTGAGCATCGCTAGTAGTAGCTTCCTTTTGCTCCTCGTCCAAATGGTTAAGACACACATACGACTGGAAGCCTGGCTCGGATTTTCGTCTCCAACCGGTAAATCGATCCTAAATACAAGTTTATTGAAATTATACATTTCATTGCTTCTTGCATATCAAATTGTTATATTCTTTAAGAAAAAATTTTCAGCATTTTCCAAAACAAATTTAATGATTTCTACGGTCAATAATTTCTGTGGTGATTAATGATTGCAAATAATAATTTTTATAACTTAAAAAATTGCACTCTTTATTTTTGTCTATATTTATATATTTTAAAAAGTATTGAAGTTAATTATTACCCTAACTTTCGAAGCACGTACATCCGAAGACCTATTAAAAGTTGGCTCCCTGGAGTCATTAACGTCTTCATTGTCATTTTTACAAGACGATGTAGGTGAATCCTAATGACATAAGAAAAATTTGTAAAATTTCGTATTATAAATAAACAAGAGAAAGCTAAGCAAAAGTAAAGTGAAAAAAGCAAAAAAAATCTCACTAGATCTTACCTCCATTGTAGTATCAGATCTTCTAACGCCCCTCATGAACTTTTGCTTCAGACTAGTTTCGGATCTACGTCTCTCTCTTTCCTGCTTACGTTTTTCCAAATATTCCGGAGGGGCAGAGTGTTTCTTTGCTGATCCTTTATCCGTCAACGCGTCATCTGAAGTCAAATGCATTACTCTTTGATCGATTTTGCGTGGTGATTAAAAATAGATTGCAAAATTAAATCGCTATTTGTACCTTCTTGTTGCGTTTGACCTAATTGTAACACTAATTGTCTCGCATGCGACGGTATAACTGCATTATAATTTTCTAATATCACTCTCTTTATTTGTAAGGTCCATTCTCTCTTTTGTTCTAAATTGCGTGCCTAACAAACAAATGGATGATTATTGAATAACATACAATCCTTGCGTATACATTTATCTGCTTTTCAATCAACAAGATATCTCAATGATACTTACTTGTAATGTATACTGCAATCGAGGATTATCAAAAGGTATTACGTGAAAGCTAAGTGGCTCTCCTGGGATACTTTCAATTAGCATTAAATTTGAACACTAGAAACAAATAAAGAAAATCATATTTACAGTTGTATTTATTTTTTAGAGATAAGATTAATAGAAAATTATGTATATAAAAAAAATGAAAAAGATGATTCACAAGAAGTTAAAATATTTTTAATAAAATCTTAAAATATCTACCATAAAAAGTAAAAATAGGCACGATATAAATATGTATAACTAAAAGTAAACTTTTTAAGGCACAGACGAAGCAAAAGATTATGACGAAAATCGTACCATAATATGAGCTTTGTAGACAAGAAGGCCGTCTTCCTTCTTCTTCGTCAGCAAAAGCATTCGATCAAAAAGGAAGGCATGTCTCGGAGCTTTGGCTCCTCGCATTCTGAATCGACCTTCCGCAACCAATTCGCCACTTGTAGTTAGGTCTGGTCCTAGCCAACCGTACAGAAGCGACTGAATTTCTTGAACACGTACAGCGTGCTCGTGCCTCCTCTTCATAGCATTGATGTGCTTTGCAATGCCAGTCATTGCGGCAAGTGCAGCCTCGATGGCACTTCTACCTTCAGCCTCATTCTCTCTCGAATCACAATCGGCACCGTACTCCTTTGATAAATTCTCCAGAAGCAGATGATACTTAAGGATCCTTTGGACGGGCTTCAAAAGGAAGGATCCGAGCGGTAGCTGGTGACTTAGAGCCTTTTGCCGTTCGCGGAAGGAGGACGCGGTTTCCTCCTGACCCATTAAATCGGTCAACACCGAGACTGTCCTCGGATAATTGGTACAGTACTCGGTATATACTTTAAATCCCGAATTACGTTTAATGAACGTATTTGCGACGCAAACAGGATCTAGGCCGCATTTATCTATCTCCCATAAAAATTCTCTATTAAACTCGAAGATATCCTCAATATTACTAAACAGGTCACCGAGACGTAATCGACGTGAGAACGACGGCGGATTATCTCTCCAGAATATGAGATAACCCTGAATAACTTGACGCAGATGTTCGACATATATCGCTTCTGTGTCCACGATCTCAAGGAGTACCCTCTCGACGGGATTTCGATGTGGATCACAGTAGCGCGGTCCATGGCATAAAGGATCCTCCTCAGCACTGTTCCTCCTTTGTTCATTGTCGTCATTCAATATTCGACAGCTACCTTTCGAAACCGTCACGACTCCGCTGTCCGCGGAACCCTGGGAGCTGGCACAGGTATCGGCAAGAGATTCGACGGATGCTAAATAAGGATTGGCAGCGGAAGTGTTGCCCTGATTGCTACAACTGCTGGAAGATGTGCTGGACGCGATCGAACTTCCCGAGAGCGGTCTACCGCCGTTTCTGCGTCGTTTATTGTATCTAAGCGGGGTAGTAAGGCCGTTGGTCTCCCGTCTTTCGTACATCGGTTTCCCAGTAGTTTCCCCGATTGTTTCCCCGTTTCCTTCGTGCTCTAGCGTTACTACCGGAATGATCGTCTCCAACGTGGTATTATTGCTGGTATCCGCAACGATCTCGTTGTACTCGCTTTCTTGTTCCTTGGTCTTCAGCATGTCCTGGTACATAGGCCTGGCTAAATCTCCGTTTGTGCAGAGCTGACCGAATACGGAACTTCGTTGGGCAATCGGTACCATGCTCAGACGCTTTTGCAGAACAGCGGATATACCGCAGGACGATGGTAGGACCACGCGATCGCCATCGTAACCATCACTGCGACGCGCCAGCTCGTCAAACATGCCCAACAGTTGCGGGACCAAATCTGTGCTGGTGCCTAAAAATAAAAAATTAAAAGGTTGTTAATCAGAGTCGTTGTGAAATGTCAATAAAATTTAAAGATTAGTTGCAACAATAATTAGTAATATTTCTGATTTAAATGAATTTCTACGATAAGGCGATAATTATATTGTCAAATTTTTTAAATTATTTAAGATATTTTATCCGACAATTTATTTCAAATTTAATTTTCGTTAATATTTCGTCGAATCGATTTGATATTTCATTACATAATTTGTCGCGAATTTTTTTCATGGTTCACTCGTGAGCTCGTCGCGTCGTAAATCAGTAATATTATAACGATTGGCGACACAGATGCTTCTGACAAAGAGTACGCCAGTGGAAGAAATACAAAGATAAAATCTATCCTTATTAACATTAATAATAACCTTCAATTCACACAAGAAAGACAATGGCTTTATTCGCATGAAAATGTTAACTGTCAACACTTTCTTTCTTGTAATGATCAATCATTCCCGAGGGGAGAATATTAGAGATTCTGAGAATGTCGCCTGGAAATTATCGTGCCTTCCTGGCACTTAACTTAATTCACCGAATGCGATAATTAATAAATGATCTCACACGAATCGTCATTGTCATAGCAACGTAATGAAAATTAATTTTTCTCACTCTGCGTCACATATAATACATCGGAGAAATTATTTTGCGCGTCTCAACATGTGTATATCACTTGATTGCACACATAATGACGAATATCTTTAAACATATCTACTTGTTTTTTGTTTTTCGGCTGTGTGTGCAATTTTTGAAACCGGAATTTTTGACAGGGTCACAAAATTATTTTTAAACAATTATTTTTAAATAATATTGCTTTTATTTTTTGATCTACAAAAATTTATAGATCAATAAATATTTATAAAAAATATATGTTAAATAATTTTCGAGTTTATATATTAAATCTTCATCCGGAAGAAAAACATTATATATAATTATAAAAGTAAAATTCCTTATGACAATAATAATTAAATAATGAGTAAGTTGGACAATTAGGAATCGGCGCTGTAAGTGCGTTTAAATGATTAAAATCGTTATAGTCTAATATATTTTTACAATTCAATAACATACATTCAATTAAATTCTAATCTTTTTTAGCGAATATTTCAAAAGCAACGTTTCATTGACTGATGTGTGCGTAGATTATATTGATTAATCTTCCATATATTTGGGAGATTAGCCAACAGAATCTGCGCACACATCAGTCAATGAAACGCAACTCTTAAAATATTCGCTGAAGAAGGATTTAGCCGAAAAGTACATTATCGAATTATAGTAATATATCATTAGACTATAACGATTTTAGTCATTTAAGCGCACAATTTACAGCGCCGATTCCTAATTGCCCAACTTACTCATTATATTTAACATATTATACAGGGTGATTTTAACATTATTTCGTCACCCATCGTGAACAGGTAGAGTAAATCAAACTGAGTCGAAAAGTCATCTACCATTTTGCAGTTTACGCAATAGTTAACGAGATATTAATTACTAAAAATTAAGCTGCAAGAGACAAAAATCATTAATTTTCTTCTCATAAAGTTCTGAGAATTTTTTCAGAATTTTTGATCAACTTTTTAGTACTACATTTTCTTATTTTTATCAACATGAGAAAATATTAAATTTTTTAATACGGTATTAAAAAATTCTGAAAAAATTCTCAGAACTTTATGAGAAGAAAATTAATGATTTTTGTCTCTTGCAGCTTAATTTTTAGTAATTAATGTCTTGTTAATATATACATATGTATATCAAATATTTGAGAAATCTTTTATTTTTCTTTAGAAACGTTCTGTTTTCAATATTAAATTATTATTTAATATAAAATTCTTCGAAACAATAAATGGTCGTGAAATTATCGGAAATCACGTGCAAGTTACGGTGCATTAAAATATATATACGTTTTACAAGACACCTTATATAAACGCACACAAAACAGTAAGAAATTAATTAGTACTCATATATACTCGTAGATCAAATCAAGAAATTTATACGAAGTAACAGGACGCTTCTATTGACATATATCTGCGATATTTTAGAAATTATTAAAAATTGATAATAAATATCGCTGCTGCCATTGGCTGCGTTTATCGTTAATGCGATCTCCTCCAATTAACTCGCTACGCCGTTGATCAATGCTAAAAGATTGGCGGACAGCTTGCACCGATTACACGTACACAGGCGAAAAACACGTATAATTACATAAATATGCATACATGCGTATGCTCACGCGTATGCTGATGTATTGACATATACAGAATATTCCAAGTTCATAGTTATATTTTTTTAACAGTCAAATTCTGTGACAAACATAAAGAAAGAAAGAGAAAGAAAGAAAACGGAGGCTCATTTCTATCAGATTAGACTGCTTAAGTCCCAAAGTTATGGATTATTATTTAACATTAAAACCGACAGTATTTGTTAGAACTGTCGAAGCCAAGTACGAATTTGGTAATTTTCTATCCTTGTTTTCCGTTAATGAAAAAAAGTTATTTTGATATTACTTGTATGATTTTTTAGAATTATTTGTATTGTATATATCTTATATTCACATATTTTCAGTACTGTATATTTAATACAAAAAAGAAAAAAAAAATTAAAATGATTAACGAAGCTAAAATGGCACTATCGGCGGGTTGCAGTGTTACGAGAGTATCAAATGGTAGGTTTTTAAATCTATGCTTTAATCTTCAATCTGCAGTAGTTAAAAACTGATTGCTTCCCTTCTTCTTCGTATCGTGAATATCTATAAAAGAGTATTAGTGCGTTCGGGGAGACGCTATTAGCGTTACTTTCCAGACTTCGCATCGTCATTCTATCTTCGTTGTCTATTAAATGAAAAAGATAGAATCACGTAAATAGCGCTAATACTTATTGGCGTATTTAAAAAAAAAGAAACAAATCCGAAACGCTGTATACACAAATCGCTTGACCAACTATCGCAGCCGCGGTTACAACTCGCGATTTCACTCTCTCGTGCACACGTATGTGCAACTTGTAGAAGTCGTCGATTGTACACGGCAAAACAAACGAGCGGGACGGTGGTTTCCAATTTCCGTGGCTGTAGACGCGAAATCAACGTACTGGTACCGGTGAGCGTGACCATGCATTTATGCGCGCTGCACCCGCCGCTTAAGATTTCTCTATGGTCACCCATAGTGAGTTGCCACTACGAGTTTTATATCCAGTCGGACCAATCCTAAGCCCTTAATTTGCCATGTCTTTCCCTCCGGATTTACCGTCGTAATAATATCGAGATAATATTGCGATAGCTGTCTCTCGACTTGCCTCCCTGATGCACTTGGCTGAAACTTCTCTAATAATAGGATAGACCACTGCAGACTTTCGTCCGTGTGATCCAGTCATCTCGTCTAAATCTCTACCACTCAAACTCGGTTATATTGCGTTTTAAAACTGCAACGTTTTCAACTGCAGTGAGTTTGAACCGATCTGGGTTGAATTAATGACGTTGTATGCTCTATTATTGGTAGAGTATGTAACGTCCATCAATAGGAGAGCTGTATGTTACATCATTAATCTAAGACCAAGGTCGGTCCAGTCGGTCCACTATAATCCAAAACGTTATTAATAATAGTAATTTTATATAAAAAGAAGACATTTCTTTATACTATATTTATTTATATTAAATTATATTTATTCAAATCCTACTTATATTTATTCATATCTTAGTGACTAAAAAATTTTCAATGTGACAAGAGGGACGTCTGGTATGTAATTAAATTTTTACAGATGAATTTATTGACACAGAACGTGCTACTGAAATTTGAGACTCTTACGAAATATCCTCCATATTGTTTTGAAAACAGGAGAACTGCTCAGTTCGGCTTACCAACGAACACGCGCGTGATACATTTAACGTAGCATAAATACGAATGACATAAAACGAATTTTTCACGGAAAAAATAACAGCATTTTATTTACGTCCTTCCGGAAGTGTGAAGAGGCTTAAGGGTTTACGAGCGAACACTTTTGATCTTTAAGTTAGTACATCTATGCGCTCTCGATCCAAACCGAGAGAGATTCGAACGTGCCAGCTCTTATTCCTAATAAATGTATCGCAGCGTGCAGTTGTATTCGTATTTTTTTGACAAAATCGACAGAAATCAACAAAAACGATAAAAATCAACAGACACAGTATCTCGGTAATGTCAAGTCATAATATCTTATAAATGAGTATATTAAAAATTTTAAGGAAAATAAATTTGAACGCCATTTATAAAACAAACATTAAAAATATATAATTTGAACATAATAATTACTTCTTTCGGATTTAATGACATTTTTTTAACAATTTTTAAATGATTTTTTTTTAATGCTGTAATTATTTTCTTTATGTATAACACAATAAATAAATTGTTACGTTGATCTAATAATAAAATATATTGTGTGGTTGAAAGTCAGTAACGTCGTTATTTTTATCGTTACTTTTTATAATAACGATTTAAGTACTGACGTAACTTTTTATAATGATGATGATATTTAATTAAAAACTAAAATTAAGAAAAGCTAATGGAGTTATTTTTCAAAAATTTTTAAAAAGTAATTTGTCACCATTATATGTTGTCTATTAAAAAAAATAATTCATTATTTGTAACGAACAAAAGTAACAAGTCAACAATGAGAAGTTACTTTCAAAAGTGATTTTTCCAAGTTTCGTTTTTAATTAGTTATCATTACCATCATAAAAATTGCAAACGTCATTCAATCATTATTATAAAAAATAACAATAAAAGTAACAATTCCTATCCCTGATTGTTATGCGTAATTGATATAATATAATTAATATATCAATACGTATATATATATATATTATGCATATTATTATATAATTTACGTTTATATATTGATGTAAAAACTGTCATTCTTGCTAATAGAGAACGTCTCCTCTTAATAATAATTTTTTATCGCTTGTATATTAAATTCCTACACCGATTCTATCTAAAAATAATGTATATTGTTTCTGAAGCCGTTAATGTAATTTATCTTAGCAATTTAATAATGTTAAAATTATTATTCTACATATATTTAAAAACGTCAATTTTTATATGCGATATTTTTCGAGACTGTAAATTCAGTGCTTTTTATGAATAATTACAGAAAAAAAAATAAAAAAGGAGAAGAATACATAAGAGGGAAAAAAAAGAAAAAAAGAAGACAAAGAGAGACAAAGACAAGCTTTAAAAGCGCAGGGAAAGAAATGGTGTTTTGTGATGAAAAGTAGCGGTTGGTGAGAAAATTTTAAAGTGCTATCGGCACCGAGGGCTCGCCTGGATGCCAACACGTTCCTATGAATCATGATTCCGCATAGGCGTGGATATGCACTTGCATTTATGTTCGACGAAAGGCTACAACGGACTCGCCATATAAATATCTGCATCGCGGGTGAGAGACAGAGGACATTTCTGTGAGAGACGACAACTCGCGATGAGTCGATAATTCCTTTACGTAGCAATACTCAACTAACGTTTCGCAGCAAATTAGGGTCAATTGCAGTGACGGCATCTTCGGTCAATTAACTCTAACGATTTCCTGTTTCCTTGAGGGAATATTTAACTATGTTGAAAGAAGATTTAACTATTTTATGCCAACCGTGACGTAAAAGAGATTCAGTCAAATCATAACTGTGCGATACAAAAATAAATAATTAAATAGGAAAATTTTCTGTCAAAACAAAACATCTTATTGTCATGGCTTTTACTTTCCTGCAATCTTTCCTTGCAACTTTTTAAATACATATCTGCTAATATCTCTATCTCAATCTCAAATAATAATTATACTTAATGACATTTTCAGCAATAATATTTCAATTATTCATATTATTGAATATTTCTTCCCTCTTTCCAAGTATTTAAAAAGATTGAGAAACACACTCCTCGCTGGAGGCAAAGGACGATGGCTACCGTTAACTGGCTGATATCCAAAGTTCGGGAAAGCATGAGAAAGAAGGCAAACCTGTAATTGCATCGTGCCCCGCGAACTCTCGGCAAGAGTGTTATTCTGGAAACCGATCACGCGCGGTAACGTGCGGTTCTGTCGGAAAATCACGCCGCAAGAGCAACGTGCAGCTAGAAAGGAAATCGGGAGAAGAGTCGCAACGTTTTATGCGCCTCACGTAGCCGCGACGACAAGTGCAAGGACCGCGTGTGTCGCGGCCGCTGCACCTCGGAATTCCAGAGTGCCTTCCTTTTGTGGCTGTTATCTGTTCTCAGAGATATACACGGAAATGTACTAACTCTCCAAATACACATTCCATGATGCATTCGGAAGCGACCCTGTCGAAAATAAAAACATACATATGAAGATAACGAAAGAGCTATCAAAAATAATACTGGTCAAGATACATGTCACGTAGATAATGATGAATCATGTCGTCAAGTTACAATTTCACAAGACATAGAATTTATCGATTATACGAAATCACCAATAAATTCAGAAAGAGCCGATTTAATATATAATATAGTAAAATAAAAAGAATTAAATATATTATATAATATCGATAAGTAAAAAAAATTTAAATAAATTTATGTCTAAAAGAAATATATCGAAGCAGTAATCGGAATAAATATTTTTCGATGAAACATTGTATCTCGAATCCAAATCTTTGGGAAAATAATAGTCTTATATTCGGATATACTCATTGTTCCGGCCTTTAGTTCGAAGTCGTAACAATACGATTCTCACTTGATGGTGTAAATCTTGCAACATCGCGATACAATGAGATAATAAGGAACAGCAAATGAGACAGAGCAAATAGTGCTGCCCTGCTAATATTTGATCTGAGATAACACGAATCAAAACTCGCGCAAACTCTACACTTTCAGATAAATATCGGGAGATTCAATTAAATCGATAATTCCGAGTAATATCTGCCCCTTCAATTGAAAAATTAAATCACAATCCTTCATCTTCATGCACTACGACGTTGTAATATCTTCATCAATTATTATTAGAAGTAGATACAAATAGAATACGTCTCTTGCACTTTTTATCAACATTCCAATATTTTTGAAACATTAACTAGCTTTGCTAATCTAAAAAGAAACTAAAAAGAAACAAAAATATCTTCATTCCTAATGTACTCATTAAGTTAAAGTTATATATTTGTTTATGAATATTTCATTTCAGAATTTATGTATGTCGTAATAATTACTTATTATGTAGTTATATTAACCAGTAATTTCTATAGATTCAGCATTGCCTAACATTGTAGATTTAAATAACAAAAATCAGTTATATATGAAATTTAAATTAATAGATCATTAATAAACATGTAATGTTTATCATACTAATGAGTACACAGGATATCGAAATTTGTTATCAAGCGCTCTTGTGTAGATAGACCAAACTAAATTGATTGTGAGTCGAAAAATCCTCTACTATTTTGCAATTTTGGCAATAGTTAACAAAATATTAAGTACTAAAAATTGCCGAAAATTAGTCTTCAATAATTTTTTCTCAAATACTATCACAGAAAAACTGCAATAGACAAAAATTGTTAATTTTCTTCTGATAGAACTCTAAGAATTTTTTCAGAATTTTTAGTAACTAATAATTTAGTAATTAATCTTGTTACTCAACTCAATTTAGTCCGTTCTGTCCATACAAGAACTTGGCAAAAAATTTCGGAACACCCTGTATAATAATACTGTTATTTAATGAGAATGTTAAGTTATTTATCGCAGTATTTTCTAACAAACATTCTACTGTTTTCTTTGACAAAACAAGTGATGAGATAGAATTGTTAAAATCATTTTTATGAAATCTGTAAGCTTGGAGAGATTTACAAAGCCTCAGACTCAAATATTTACACGGTCGCCCATGATCGATTATCTCCTGTCAGGTGTATCGAGCGTCTATCTCCGATAAGTGTTTTCTAACAAACCTCTACGACGTCAAGTTGCAGTTGTAAAAACTAATGGAAGATATTCCAAATATTTTATATTCAGCACCTGAATAAACTTTTCTAACAAAGTGGAAATGTCTGAGACGCACTCTGTCTACTGTATCCTAAATGTGAACTAAAGTCACGCAAAGAAAACGTTAGATTACTCAGCAAATTTGAGAAATATCGTGAAGTAAAAACTATAAATTGATAAATATTTTGGCAAATGATATGACACTAGAAAACATCATGTATTTTTTTCAAAAATTTACAACGAAATTTATAATATTTGTCTTTCGGAACGTAGAAAAAATTTAATGAGCACACACATCACAGAAAATTCATTCTATTGCTACAAAAAGTAATTATCGATCAATTAATTTTTTTTCTTTTAAGTAAAGGTTATCTTTAATAAAGATAACTTATTTAAATTATTTTCTTGATTTAGAATATTTTCTTGATAATAACCTTAAAATATATTTATTACAAATCTTAGAAAAACTTATTAATATATGTACTCAAAACAAGAATTTATTTTCTTTTAAAGAATATTGTAAATTAATCTTCTAGAAGTGATTTTATATACTAAGCAAATTAAATTTGTCTTAATTTAATAATCTTGAATAAAGTATTAAATTTACTAAGATTCAGAATATATTTTGAATTTTAATGCTTATAATGAACTTATGACAGATTTGTGGATGTACGAACTTTGAAACAAGTAATTATTATTCGCGTGCAGTATACATTTTTCTGTGTGCAGTAATAATGACGATTACATAAGTACGGCCGATTTTACAAAATCGGTGTTTTTGTCCTTGAAACTGTCCTCGGAGAAGAATTGGTTTGCCTAATGGAAACAAATATCTAAGAGAAATAATATGAATTCAAATGAATGAATAGAAAATAATAGATATCTGTCTACACAGGTAAACTACAAATATTCAATTCTCTAAGTATCTAATTTTAAACCTCGGAATGGAAGAAAAAGGTCATCATCTTTCTAATGCTTTTCATATGATGAAAGACAGGCATCTTGATGTGAACGACAATAACTTACTGTGTTTCACTTTCACCCTCGAACCACGTCGCGTTGATGACCTTATCGCTCCACCACCCGGTACGTCACGCACCGCCTTGTTTCAATCCGATCGTTTCTATGTCAATCACTCGTAACGAATCGTTCGAAACGATCATCAATCGTCCCATTCGCATAAACTTCCGTTAATTGCCGTGCGACACGCCTGAACCGGAACACACAAAGCGGTCGCTCTTCGAGAAAATCTGTTTCTCCGTAACGATTGTACCGTCACGTTCAC
This sequence comes from Acromyrmex echinatior, assembly GCF_000204515.1. Next base: position 1,484,448 of record NW_011627093.1, on the reverse strand, counting down.
GTGACATTATGAGTAACGCCGATATCACATTTTGCGAAACAAGGAGCATTAAATCGATTTCGATCACTCTTGTAACGCAAATAAATCCAACAATAGCAGATTATATTGAGCAAACGAATTAATGGCAGAATCGATATATATCTCAAATATATTTGAACCGCTATCTATTGGAGTAATAAAGCTACTTAAATCACTCGCGGCGGGCGATGGATGAATGTTTTGAATCCTTATGCACACGTTACATGACACAGGCGATAAGGGAGATAAGAAGAAAGTCACTGCTTTCGTTCATCAGTCGATCAGTAGTCGGAGTGCGTTCCATCGATCAAATAAATGCACTGTGTGAATAAAAAAAAAAAGGAAAGGAAAGACGTGCGATGTAATCGCGAGTGGGTCTCAGCCGCCAGGTAGACAGACACCGAGCAGCCTTCGCTGCTCGAACAACAGGTAGATACTGGCAGCGAGAGGCGGTCGAGGATGGGAACGGAGCGAGTGTGCCAACTCTCGGATGGACGACTACGGGATCGAAATGCCGAGATGCCAGAGCGGCTCGTTAAGCCGGCGTCCACAATGGTTGGAAGGCGGAGCGGGTGTCGGATCACGATAAGCGTCCGTCGAGCGCATTCCTATCTGTCGTCCTATGTTGCCGGATAATCGTGTCGAATAACCACGTTATTGACAATCACGAGTGTGACTCTGCTTGGGAATTAGAGGTGTGGTAATTGCATCGCCGCCGCGCCCGCGTTGCCCGGTGCGATTATCTGTACGCGATGGGAAATTCAACGGAACGTTATGGAAAACGTGTGCATTGTTTTGTCGCATGGTAACTTGCGTTATCGCAATGGTCGAAAGACTATTCTCTTGTTTGAGATTCCTCAAGAATCATATAAAGTGAACTAAAGTTAATAAATACGTAAAAGAGAGAGAAAGATCTTATTATTATTATGTATGTGTATCATCATACTCTCTACATTCTTTGGAGTAGAATCTGACTCTAAAGAGGGAAAATTGAGATAGTCTTGAAAATGAGTGATTCATTTTCAATCATTAAGAGTGAGAAAAGTCACTCTAAAAGTTTTGAAAACACTCTAAATACTTTTGTAAGAGCATGTGATTGTATCTTTTGTACGATTATTAATTTATATTATATAGTATTTTTCTGCAAAATTTGTAACTTAGAGATTTATCTCTCTACCGTATATTAATATAAAATGAATCTCGTTTTTAAACGAAATAAAATAAATACGAAAAGACGTTTGAATGATCCCGTATAATATAGAGGCTAAAATTAAACTGAACGATAATTGCATAATACTTTTATAATAAAACATAGTTGTACGTCGATCTGATTAAAAGCAAGTATTAAAACGTATTTATTAATATATGGATCAATATACATGAATAACAGGATATCGACAGTTCTCAACGATATCTGCAAAATAATCTGTCGCTGATAAATTTTTACTAATAATTAAATCTTAGCAGCGTATATAATATTAAAATGCAACATAAACTATTAAAAAAAATATGTAGCCATACGTTTATTAACTTTATAATATTTAATACGTAATCGTGAAATTTTACTATTTTCTATTAAATAATTGATTGATTGCACATAATAAATTTTTGAAATTGAATGATTCACCAAATAAAGAAATTATAATTAAGCTAGAAATTATAATTTACACGAATTATAAATACTACGAATCATAGTTATGATTCATGGGTCATTTATTGGAATTGAATCAACTTTGCTGCTCTCTCTTGACTTTTAAATTAGATATCAAAATAATATTAATATATTGGATTTTAATGATTGAATAATACAATATCTTCTTTCAATCTTGTTTATATTGATTTAATATTCAAAATTTTTCAATTTTGTAAACAAGTTTCAAAAAAGATTTTACAATTCATTCTTTAAGCAAAAATATAATACATTCTACAATTTTACCTTATTTCGTTTCGAATTATATTTATTTTCATTAAAAAATTAAATTCTCCATTCAAGAAATACTTAATACACAGATACATTTTGCCTCGAGTTTCAATCAAATAAGTACTCACTTTATACAGAAACACTCAGTGATATGATTTGTTTAGACTATTATTTTTGTAAAAAGAACCGACAATATAAGATAATTATGTACCTGTAATCCCTTTTACTTAATACATTTCCTTTAAAGATGCATATGCCCCTTTTTACTCGTGTTTTATCTTCCTTTTCTTTTTTGAGAAGATAATTTTACAATTTTAAGCTGCGCCCTTTTACAAGCAACGCCTTCTTAGGTGTGAAAGCCGCTTCAGTGCGTACGCGCGGGAGGTGAGGGGTTCAATCGTCGCAATGAATTACAACGAGCCAGTCACTAAGAATGACTCACCGAGTACTCTAGCCACCGACCGACCGCTGGCTGCAGCCAGCCGCTGTCGCACGGCACGGCACGGCGCGCGTCACACACCGATAAAAGGCTCTCTCTCTCTCTCTCTCTCTCGGCTCTCCTTGCTCTGGAAAGAGGAATTTGAACCGCTTGAGAGGGAAGTGAATAACACGAGCCGGGCATTAGGCGGATGCCAGGGGGTCCCGTACCTCTGAATCCCCGCGTCCCGCGTCCAGACTGGACCGGTTCGGCCGCGAATTATATGAATCATCGAAATACCGTATCGGAGAGCGTCTATAAGCACGTTAACGTAGATTCCAAGTAAAATCAAGGGCTTAACGGTATTCTCAGGAAATACTGAGAGCGCGTTTGTTCATGGATTGCTTATAGCGACTACAGACGATGAGTTGCATTAAGTGAACTCGATAGTGGAATGATAAGCTAAATTTGTCCCCTGTGTTAGACATACTTTCGGAAAGCATTGAAAACGAAATGTTTCCACAGATAAAGCAAATCCATCATAAGAATATATATATATATATACTGATATGTGTGTACTTGAGTTATTATCCTATCGAAAGCTTCGGAATTTTTAATATAGTCGCTTATCAGATCTAAACTTGTCATATAAAATGAATATGTATATAAATCGTTGACAATCTATTCCTGTACAAGCAGAAAATCTGAATTTCTGAAAAAGAATTTTAAAGAATTTTTATTTGCACTGGTTTAATTGATATTGTAAAATATCATTGTACATTAGACAAAGAAATAATTTTTCATCCTAATTTTTAAGCTGATTTTATTGATTATTTATTACTAAAGTTATTTATTAGATACTAAAAAGTTTCAAAATTTTGATCCAAATGTCTAATAAATTGATCACTTTTTAATTAAGTAACAGTTTCTCATTACATAATTGCATTTACATATTGACTTTTTTATCGCCGATTCTTTTATCTTCGACTGTATATCTTACCATTAGAATATGACACATAATTCAAAGAATTATTGTAAAGAATTCTATCATTTCGTATATAAAGAAATGTATATAAATATCTTTAAGATTTTCCTAAATGACGCATGTATCATATATTATATAAATCTGCAGCTAACACGTAAATCATATAAAATTATTATATCTCAGAGATCTCACGTTTCCGGAATACACGAGCTGCATGTATATACGCACGTATGTATGACAAGAAACAAACGCGGTATTCGCTAATTGACAGTCAAAGGGTAAACGCAGCAATTCGTAAACGGCGCGTGCTTCTGTTTGCTCAGCTCGACGCGGCATTAATTATGTTACAAGCGCACTGTTATATTTAGCGGCGTCGGAGGTACTCGTGTACACCCGCACACGCACGTGCATATACGCGGGGATTTTCCGATGAACCGTACGTTATTTCGCACGCGAATTCCTTGACGCGTGCAATGCGAATATTTGATGCAACGCTCTTACACAAACGAGGATACGCGAGTGTTATAATAATCGCGTGTCTTCCCGTTCGATGCGGCAAGTATGTCACCCAATTAAATTGCTGATAATTAAAGAAATATGTTTCATATTAAACAAAGTATCTTTTAAGACCGTGTAATGTGAATACATAATAAATAAGAGCTAAAAAAGCCCTAAATGATCAAGCTGGATCTTTGTGCTTAAATAATTCGGTGTGAATGTACGTATTATATATCCAATTCTGCAAACTGCGCGTCGCATTTAATTTTCAGTCTTAAAACACGATCTTAACAGAATAACTAGAGTATATAATATTAATTAAATTCTAAGCAATTTAATAATATTGATGCTCAGGAATCTTAAAAAGATCTTAATAATCTGATGCTGATAAATATCTTGAAATCCTGGCCGAGATAATATTTCTTTCTTGTAATAAAATTATTTACAGATTTTAAAATGTTTATCAGCATCGGATTATCTTTCCAGGGTCTGTGAGCATCAATATTATTAAATTGCTTACCAATTTAATTTGCGATATTATTACTCTAGTTCTGTTACTCTCTAAAATCTTTGGAATGAAATCTAACTCTAAAGATCATTTTTACAAATTGATAACTGAGCCACTTTTTTCCAACACCGATTGAATTGTCACTCTTTAAAATTAGATTCCACTCTAAAGATTTTAGAGAATAGGATTGCGTTTCAGGACTGAAAATTAAATTCGGCGCAGGATTGGATATGCAATATGTAAATTCACATTGAATTATTTGAACATAACTAAAGATTTAGCTTGTTTAGAGCCTTTATTTCCTATTTGAAATTGTCCCTCTTAAATTGAATGGCTTTTGAGGAAATTCACCGAACGGAAAACTAATTGCGGGGGCGGAGCAATTCTATCCCATAAAGCCCGCAATTTTACAAATATATGTTTGAGTCAAGAATGTTTCCACGTGTATTTATATTAATCTCGTATTATCTGGCATTACGAATCGCCGAGAATGGACCAATAATAAATGCCGTGCTCGGTTTCGTTCGCTTATCGAAGTAAACGCCCGCCGGAGGCTCCGCGAATTGAGTCTTATTATTTTCCACGCACGGAAGCACTTAAACTCGAGAGATTGATGCGTGCACCGATGCACCGAGTACGCAATACGCGATCCGATACCTTCTGTACCTTTCACCAACTCCGATAAAGAATTATATTTAAACCAACGACACGTAACGTCGCGCAGCTGGGAGGAATGAAGAAATCGGCTGCTGTGCGTTTTATCGCGATATACCCGCATTCGTGGAATGCGATATCGTAATTGCATTACAGAAGGACACACACTTCTCTCTCTGCAATATAACTCCCTTACTATTCAATTTTCCAGCTCGCGGAACACGCATTTAACGGCACGAAAATACGAGCCACGAATTATTTTCTTTTATTCTTTATTCTTGCAATTATGCGAAAACTGTATGTGTTGTAAAAACAGCGAGTAAATCATTCTGGAAGCAATCTTGCCTAAACGTCGGTGCTTCTGTTATTATTCTTGGCAACTAAAATAAAGACAGCTTACTGACAGCAGCAACAAAGAATCAGAGTGCATTTTCATTTCACTCTACAAATATCCGACGTCGAAAACTTTCTCAGTATGGAATGAAAATGCGCGGCGCCATGCCGTTCAAGAAGGCACGTGTGTTTGGTATTCAGCATCGTGCATCACTCATCTATACAAGGTGTCCGAAAAGAGCAAGAGATTTCGTTTATCGATTCCTCGACTAATTTTAAGTTGATAATTTCGCGGAAAAAGTTTCATCGAATACTACCTCTTTTTATATTTTTTTCATTTCGTGTAATTCATATTTCGATTACTTTCTTAATTCTAATCGGGATTCGTTTCAACATTTTCTTAATTATTATTATTGGCATTCGCGAATCTAATATATTATATTTTAATTTAATGTATCTTTGCTTAAAATTAACGTACTTAAACGATTTTTTCTATTTTAAAAATCAAAATCGGAAAAATAAGATTATTAAGGTTGTGAAAAACGTTTGTTGTTGTACGAACAATTTTTCATAATGTAGTTGAAAAAAATATCCCATCCGCGAATACTGATTTGGGTTATACAATTCTTATTTTACTAAAAACCTTCTATAAGAAGGAAAAGTTCTAATATTTTGTTGAAGTCACTTTTTAATTTATATATGTATCAAACTGTCAAATGTCTCCATTATACCCAATTTAGAAATTGTAACTCTACTTTTGAATTTTTGTTAAGAATTTAAAAACAATTTGGATTGTCTAATAACTCAAAATGAGGAATTAGGGCTATAAATCAGTGCTATGATTAATCCACTACATATATATTAATACAAAAAACTATATTTAACTGACGTTTAAAGAACTCATGTTCGACATTTGATCATATAATTTTTGTTAAGCAACAACAAATCGTTCAAGAAATCCGTGCAGAGCAAAATTCACCGCTTTTATTTTCAAACACTCCGTATATATCTTCTACATAAGCGTAAGACATCTAATATCCTCGCATAGAAAGGCAGGATAATTATTAACTATAACTGAGAATCGCGTCGGTAGAGTTGTTAATATCATGAAAGTGCATTTCTGCGAACCGTTCTCGATTTCTTTGCCGAGGCTAGCACTCTATTAACCCACAGACTGAATCGACAGCGAATCGTGATCATTATCAAAGAGAGTCATTCAACCAAGTTCAAATACATATTAAACAGATATCGTATGCCAGAAGTACATACACGCCTACATACTCGATGATGCGCGTGGGATGGCTATCAAACCAGCGGCTGTTGACACCGGTCGAACAGAGCGATATACTAAACATTAATGAATAAGGTAAACGTCCCAGTGACCAAACATTTACACAAAATCTTATTTCTTTACTATTTCTTTCTTTATTATTATTAATCTCAAATGCGTTTTTAAATATCATAATTTAATTGTAATTTTTAAAAATACAATTAAATTATAATATTTATTATAATAACAAAAGTAGAGAGAGAGAGAGAGAGAGATTAACCCGGCGTCATTGTGACTGGGTTATAATAGGCTCGTTCTTTTTGAACTTTTGCACCAGTGCATTTTTCTTCCTCTTCGATCCTCCTGAAGAAAAAAGAAAGAAAGATGAACTGGTGCAAAAGTTCAACCAAAAGAACAAGTCTATTGACTCGAGATATTTTTAAACATCTGTATTTTTTTACATACTTCGTAGATTTTAACTAACCGCCCTGTAGCTGAAGCTAAGACTTTCTAAAACCATTGTTGACATTGCGAGAATAGATAAAAAAAATATTCGGGTTATCATGATCCACCTCAACGTTCGTCTAACATTTTAGCACGACAATGACGCTGGGTTAATAATAATAAGATTCAGCATAAAAATTAAATTCAGCGATAATCTACAGTTCAATATTAAGCGCACCGCTTTGGCAAAAAATGACACGCATAAATTTTTCAAAATTAAGATAAAATTAATAATAAATTCTGTAGGTCCGAACATAGATACAATCGCTGGGACGTTTACCTTATTAATAACGTCGTGGGAAATCAATGGCGCGGCCGCTACGCGAATCGTTTCTCCATCGAAAGGATTCATCACGTTAGCTTCCCAACATAATGTGGAAATTTTCTTTTGCCACAACGGAAAACTTTCTCGAGATGCAACGTTCTCGCTTGTGCGTTCACTCGTTCGCCCGCGGTGCGTACAACGCATTCGCGGAAGATCTATATATAGCGGCGCCGCCACAGATACGCGCTCGAGTTTAATGTTGCGACCGGGCCGGGAGCTCGAGTTCATAAGTAATTGCGGGCGTGAAATCCGGTTCGCGCGCGGCGGCATTGCGCGAATACATGTTATTATCGGTGGCCGATCGGAAACTGGCCGGATAAGAGCTTTCATAAGCGCGCGCGCACGCGACACCCGTCGTCGTTTCACAGGTAGATACGCCGGATCGCGCCGGGATGTCCTGGATACATCGATGGCCGGCTACTCTACAAACTGGATTCGCGATTCGACGGAAAAAAGGAATATTTGAGACTTTTGGTCGATCGCGTGTGAGAACAAGCTTCGGGATGAATCTTGAAATTTTCTTCGACGTTCTCACGCACTCCCATTGCATTTATTGAGTACAAATAAATAAATCTAAGATTTTCTTGGATTGAATGCATTTCTATTTATACGTCTACCTTCAGCTTATAGAGGATTAAATTCAGTGATAATCTAAAATTAAGGAGGTTCTCGCGTTTGATGAAATGTAAGACAAGTCTATAATATACATATATGTAATACAAAAGTTAATAATATTAAGAATATTTAGAAAAAATTTCTTTCTTGACTTTTTATTCTATCACTTTAAAGAGATTTAATTCAAATTTATAGAATTTTACATTACAAGTTGAAAGTATAGCTTTATTCTGTAATTATTCTCTTTTTAATTGAGACACTTGCGTATAAGACAGCAATTTAAAAATCATTATAATTATAAAGTAAACACTTACATTTGTTCTCGTAAAGTTTTGTTTAAATTGATCATACAGTTTACCAGGGATTTATATTCTTCAATAAAAAAAGCTACAATATATGTCAAATGGACGATGCGTATACATCAAATGAACTTTTATTTTGTCATTTTGAAAATATTTAGTAACATATAAAATTAATAATAATTATGTATAATAGCATAGCAAGATATTGTTAGTAATCTTTTTATTCCATTGTTTTAATTGTTTTACATATTATTATGAATAAACTGTCTATTGACTAGGCGGAAGTAGTGCGAGAACCTCCTTAAGAACACGCTTTGGTAGAAACTTTTTTTTCGCAAATACATATACTCATAATTTTCTTTACAAAACACGTAAATTTTTCGAAGAAAAACACCTCCGAGTTCAAAGTGACAAAATTCTTCTTGGAATTTCATCCGAAGCTTCTGCTCAAATCTAATGTGCTTTTAACGCACGAGCGATTTATTCTTATTTATTATTATTAGCATAATTTTATTAATATATTTATTTTTAAAGATTCAAGTGAGATTATTTCTAGAAAGAAACTGTAAGGTGCACTGAGATAAATTAGAGGTTGAAAACAGCGAGGCGTTGAGAAGCAATAACGCTTGTAAAGAGATAAGACATCAAGGTCAACATGATATCATAGTTCAATTTATGAGAGAGAAGAAAGTATCAGATTTCCGTAAACATCGTGCATTTAACATGGAGAGATGTTTATTATATCTGATGGGAATATTCCCATCGTATGTTTATTAACAAATGGATACATTTGAGACTTCTTTTGATTGAATATATTTCTATTTATCTTCACTATAGAACTTAAATTCAGTGATAATCTAAAACGTCTTATAAGTTAAAAAAATGGAACAAAATGAACAGAATCTAACATTTTTATTTGTTGCTCATTTGTTGCTAAAAAGTTACCAAAGAAAAAAATGTATTGCTCTGTCGGCTTTTTTTAAAAATGTTTCGCTGAGGAACATTAAGTTATCATTTTTAAAAAAAGCCGACAGAGCAACAAATTTTTTTCTTTGGCAACTTTTTAGCAACAAATAAAAATGTTAATTAGAATTAATTTTGCTCACTTTGTTCCGCTAACTTATAAAAAGTTAATCTAAAATTTAAAATTAAGTGCACTGCTTTGACAAAAAAATATACTCATAGATTTTCTTTACAAAAAAGACACTATATTGTATATTATTTTATTATTATTTATTTAATGATATGTAATTATAAAAAGCGTTGTTTTTCATAACAAAAAAAAATATTATTTATGAGTAAATATAAAGAAAATAAAAATTGTATTTTTAATAAAAAAGTATATCGAATTATACTTTTCGTTTAATTAAATCCGATATCGATTAACTTCTTAAAATCATCGTTGACGTTTCATTCTATTAAAAGCTAACGAATAAGAACATCACTATCCCATCAAGCTATTCCATTAAGTCAAAAGATCAAATGCTGAGAAGATTGAAGGATAACAACTTGTCGCGATAAAAACGCATGTGTCTAACGATGCTATTTCGAGCTTATGGTCTAAGATCTTATAGTCTAGTCTAAAAACTCACTTGCGATTCTCTCAGGAGCAATTTGGATGTTATAAACCTATCATTAGAATTCGTATATCAGAAGCACTCGAGAAAAGATCTCCGCGTCGCGTTCTAAAAATACATGCCAAATAAATCTTGATCATGCATCCGAAACAGGACCCTTCTTCGGCTTGTACGTAGTGACCTCGCCGCAATTTGATCGTCAATTAACCCTTGTACTATCGAGAGGGGTCTGCCCAGACCCCAATAGTGAGGTTTCATTCATATAACGTTTTTAGTATCGCACTCGAGAGTGTCAGTCATCTCTTTACTTCACTCAAGTAGAATCGTCAAATAAATTCTATTATCCACTAAATAAGCGACTCTTAAAAAATTCTTATATAAATAATAAAATGAATTAAAATAGTTCCATTAATAATAGTTAATTAAAATTAAATGTAAACATCACAGTAATTTAAATGTAAATCATTCGACTTACACGTGGCTATATAAATCGCAAATTATTATTACATATATTATTATAGTATCGCAAAATTATTATTACATGTTTTTGAATTAAATGCTACATTATACATATTGTTTCGCATTTTATATTTCCGCTTAACTTTTGTAATACGCACGTATGTGAACGTGCACGTGCATTGTATTATACAAATTTAATTGTATTAGAAATAATACATTGATCACACAGATCTTAGATCAGATCACACGTTGGACATGCAATGGACATTGCTCCCTCCCATAAAACAGAGTTCGCTGCGTAACACGACGTACCGCGTGCGTCCGAAAGGAAAAAAATGCACGCGGAATAATGCGTGCGGTAGGGGATGGCGCCAATCCGCGCCCTCCCGCACCCCGCCACTCACTCCATGCACCCCGCCACTCACCACGCCGCTCCTCGTCGACACCGTTGTGACTCGACCAGCGGAGTAGCTACAATATTCAAGTTCTTATTCTTACGAGAATCTACTTACGTTCTTATTCCTTATTGTCTGAGTTATTTTTATCGATATCACAAATAATAATCTATTTTTATTGATATCACAAATAATAATCTATTTCATTGTTTCCAAACTTAGAATGAACCTGTTCAACTAGTTCCTCTTGAAAAATGTACCATACAATATATTTATGAGGAAAACATAAATATAATTTTTTTATCATTTTCTATTATATCAACTTGTAAAAATTATTTTATAAAACAACAGATAATTACAGAGAAATATTTAAGGCATTCGAATCAAGTGGATTCCATTGTTTATAGTATATAATAATTTACTTTATTTCGCTTTCTTTATAATATCAAAGAAATTTAAATCGCAATCTGAATCTTTTTTTGGCTAAAGTGAAGTTTTATTCTCAAATTTTTCCGAAATAAAGGATGATGGACTCCGGTTTTTTTTCCTCCTAAAAATCTTGTTAAAATAGCTATTTGATAATGTAATAGAAATGTTGAAAAGTATCCACAAATCTTCTTATATTTTTTGAGAGACTAGAACAATAAACAGATTACAAATGGAGAGAATATGACAGAATAATGGTATTCTAGACGCAGGATTAATAATAAATATCTCAGAGTTCAATAAAAAAAAATTTTCTAATTTTTGCAAAAGTACGGACTTTCGTAGTCCTCAATATCTTTGTTTTTGAAGCAAGTAGCTACGTGCCTGTACACGAACGTATTAGTATCCCTAAGTATACCTCACACCGCAGAAAGACGAAGAGAGAGAGAGAGAGAAAGAGAGAAAGAGAGAGAGAGAGAGAGAGAGGAAGAGTGCAGGCTGTGTATCGGGAGGAGCGACGAGAGATAGAGAAAGAAAGTTGGCTATGTCGGATGTCTGCTCGTCGGATCGTTTTTCTCCAAGGAGCGGCGCCTCCACATGGGATCGGTCGACCGGATCACCGGCACTGCTTCGTGTGTTGTTGCATTAAAATGGAAAAAAAAATCACTGCAGAGAATACCAATATGATGTTTCATTCAAATAAAATTGAAAAAAGGGAGCATCTTTTACTCGACTGGGTCAAGTAGAAAACAGAGCAGAAGTGAAAATTTTAATTAAAAACTTAATTATAATTTTAACGTTGAAAACACGAGTACCTATCATCGAGTACTCACAAATCCTTCCGCTCACCTGTAGAGAAATACAATCGATATTTTTTATATCCTTTATACTTATTGTTTTATCTATTATCCATATTTGCTTTAATAAAAAAATTGACCTTTCCTTTTCTCTCATTTTTTTAAATCTCTCTTTAGAAAAGTTTAGGAAATTAAGTCTAGAAGAATTACAATTTTTGTTTTTTTTTCTTTTTTTTTTACTAGAAGTTTTCAGAAGTAAACAATTAATTTTATGAAAAGGATTCTAGGATTCGAATGTATAATATCAATAAATTGAGCCGAAAAGAATGGGAGTCGAGGTCGTTACTTTCTTCCTCGTGAGAAAAATTCCGCTCGGACGTAATACCGGTTTTACGTTTACGTTTAAAAATAAGCCGAATCGACGGCATTGCACATGCACGTGCCGCTGATTTCCAAAAAAGGACTCAAAGGTACGACGACTATCCCGCCCGTTAACCCACAATTTTGAAAGCCGGTCACCTCTTTTCGTTTAACCGCAGGACGCGATGCCGATACGTATGAAACGCAATGGAATAAAGATAACTATTAAAAGTTCCGGAGGTTTGAATAATGCATCGCACGCGATAAGGTGCTAACAAAAAAGCTTTTAAGTCCTATGCGTTAATAAAATCTCCTATCGCTTTCCTCATCTACTTGACAATCATAATATTCTCTCGCGAATACTTTTTCTTCGATAACGTCATGTTATCTGTTATACATTCTACGATATCTACAACCTGATACAGTAACGGAAAATGCGAACCAGATGATCGGATCTGTTGGAAATCAGCTCGAAGCACCTTCCAGCTCCTGTAATTTGATCAGCTCATTACGTTGAGGTCCACGTCCTCTTTAGTACTCTCTCCGTAATCTTTCCCCGCGAAACAGGAACGATGAAAGTGATTTCTCGCTCTAGGATTGCGGTGTGAATAACGATTGCCTCCTAGATTCTTTTTTTTTCCTCCTTCATGAATAGTTTTCACTATGCGATCGATATATCGGATCTCATTGTCAGTCAAACCTGTACACATACCTATTCGCCAAACCTTCATCATCTTTTTGAATGTTTTGAAGGTGACTGCAAAAAGAATTTGTTAGTTTCCTTGTTCATCGAGAAAATTTTCATGATTGCAATCCATTTATTATGTAGCATTTGCCGTGATGTAAGAAGACCAGGGTCGGTATTCATAGACGGTTCTTATTTCAACTTAAGTAATGTCTTAAGTAATGTCTTAAGATACTAACATAGCCCTCTGATTGGCTTATAATCATCTTAAGAATGTACAATCTCAAATATAACAATCGATGAATACACAGATAAATTTCAAGAATACACAGTCGTTCAAAGTAATTACGACATTTGTTTGTTTTGTTGACAAATTAGAAAAATTTATCTCAAATTATTTTATAAATCAATACAAAGCTGATATTAAAAATTAATCAGAAATTTGTCACAAATTATTCTGTTATTACACATAGTCTTTTTACATCATAAAATTTGCTTTATTTTTTTCTTCTTTTTCTTTCTTATACAAGCCAATACTAGTAAGATTCTAGTTAAATGGACTTCAGTTACAATCGTCAGCTCTGTTTGAGAACTTTTGCGACCCTGGGGTACTAATGCGTTTATGCAGTACAGGTAATTAACGGAGACAATGCTGGCGTTATCGCAATAAATTTGCAAGTTCCCTTGAGCGAAGCGATTAGATCGCCGCTCCGTCATAACGTGATTAAAGACGGCAAAACTGATCGGGGCGACGTAGACGATCGCGATTTCTTGAAATCTGGGTTGGGCGAATCGCGCAATCTGATTGTTGCTAGCACAACATTGACAAGTCCAATTAGGGATCTAACATACACGGCGATCAGCGCGTTGTAATAATCGCTTTGCTTGCCGATGCTTTCTAATTACGAAAATCGCTGTAGATATAGGCATGCATCGAGAACGTTTTGCAACATTTCACCGTGTATTAATAGTGAATCAACTCACCTAGAACCGCGCCGATCGTTCGTGAACATTTACGCGATTTTTGCGCAATTAGATACCGAACCACGTACGAAAGAGTTCGTTATAAATAGATAACTATTCGTTTAATATTGCACATTTGGTTTTATCATACAAGTGAAATATGACTGACTGGTTTGCCAAGAGGAAACAAATTGTTCTTTTGGTCACTTTCTTAGATATAAAGAAAATGCTTCATTCACGATAATGAATTAATATAAATATTGAATGTTTCCGATATAAAATAATTTTCATTATATTTACTTGCGCAAACGTGAGAGATAATCATCGCTTTGATTTTGTCTTAGATAAAATAGAATCGAAAAGCTATTTATATTTTCTATATCAGTTATAACTCGCTACATAATAACTTTCTCGGGGTGGGGGAGGTAGTAAACATGTAATTATATATATTTATGACTACAATCTTAGTAACGTTAAGGTTAAGGAGAAAAACTAGTAGGTGCGTTTATCCGATTAGTCTTATATAATTTAATAATTTTGATCATAAAATTAATAACTAATAAATAATTAAAATTTAATGACTTTATAAATTTAATCATAAAATACATCTACTGCTCCTTTGTATTGTTTATATGGCATTAATTAACATAAATTAAAATTAATTTCAGAAAGATATATCATTAATTAAAATTAAAAATTATGTTTGTTTAAAGTCAAACAAATTAGTGGTGAAAGTGTAAATACAGCATTGCGATATATATATTTTCTAATAATAATAATCTCATTAAATAATAAGTTATCGGTGAAATGAAAATACAAAATTATTTTATTACAAGTAATATTTTAAGACATTTTAAACTTTACACACAATCATACTTCAAAATCAACAGGTCATATACTAATTTAAAACGCATCTTGTAAATTTTCAACTTGTTGATCGTACATTACAGATAATAGCAACATTTCTCAATGACGAAATTAACGAGCCATAGTTATTCGTAATTTTATATTATAGTCATCAATTAAATAGCAGGTTTACTTGAAATTCGAGTTCATTGTGGATCGAATTCACCTCCAAGCATATATCAATGACACTTTCTGGTCTTTGCGGTTGGATTTTCATGCGCGTACATCCAATTTCACGCCCGGTTCGAAAGTCGACGATAGAAAGACAGATATCGTTTACGACGCGACGGTCAGTTTTCATAGTGTTATAACGCGGCGTGTGGGGCACGGCATGGGGCACGGTCGTACATTCTCCTTGTCTTACGTACGTACGTGCTCGAGAAACAATGACGGTTAATTGTCGCAATTAGAGCACCAAGTTTACCGTACGGATCAGCAATGCAGCTGTTCTAGCGCGTGCGAGCGCCAGCAATTTTCGACCGATCGCAATTAATCGCGTCACGACAAAGTTTCTCAGCAAAAGTCTCTCAGCTATCGCCAGAAAAGATAAATAGTTCGATAACCAACATTCTTGAAAGATATCTTAAAGGTAATGATCTCTCGAAAAGTATCTCTAAAATTACTAAAACATTTTTTACATATTTTTCACTTTGTACTTTTCCAAATAAAAAAATAGAGTAAAATACTTTTACATATCAAAGAAGCAAAGATAACTCAATCCCTTGAAATAACATTTTATTATTTTTAACTTCCGTATGTATCAAAATATAAATTAATCCATTTCTTTAGTTAGTTTCTAAATAACGTCCATGTTAACGTTCATGTTAAGGTTGCATTTAGTAAATAATAAATTAAATTGGAGTAATATTTGATACATTTTCTTGAGTTAAATTATATTTAACTTAAGAAAATTATTTAAACTGTTTTGGTTAAATTAACGAGATATTGAGAAGGAGCAGTGACGACTTATAGAAATGATTAAAAATAATTCAAATTGAATATAATTTGACGTTATAAATCTAATAGTGAAGATTTAATAATTAAAGAGTCACTTAGTAATGCATTGGAGTGTGAATATTTAATCACCCAGGTATATACATCATTAAAATGAATACGTGATTGATTTGCCACTCTGCTTTGTTTCTGTAATGTGAATGACGAAATCTATTCATGGACGTGCTGACCATCAGAATAAATAGAATAGCACCTGTGAAGTATTTAGATACAACGAAGAATCAAGTTATTATTATTATGTTCGACATCTCGTACTACGTGCAATTATTATCTTATCTTACAAGGATGTACTGTGATAACGCGAGTTCACTTACAACGATTGATAAGTACATCAACAGGAGAGTTACCTCTCCTCGGATTTCATCTTCGAGCTAATCACAATGATCTTTCAAATATGTGTTACTACACATAAGAGATAAGGATATAGATTTTTCATCACCTTTCGAAGATTACATATATAAAAATCAATTTAATCTTTTTGTCAATATATACAATCAATACATACAGTCAATATATACTTGGATATCTATATCCAAGCAATAAAAATTTTATAATTACTTTCTAAATTCTTTAGAATGGAATCTCACTCTAAAGAGTGAAAATTGAGTCAGCCTTGAAAAAGAGTGGTTCAATTTTCAATCTTTAAGAGTGAGAGATTTCACTTTATAAAGTAACTATTAATTCATTCTAAAAGTTTTAGAGAGTATATGTGAATTGCGTTATGATGCTCCAGAGATACAAATTCCTTCAAATAACAAAGAACAGTTTTACACAGACTCATTTTTACTTTTACATTTTAGCAAGAATTTTGAGAAACATGATAAAATTGCATTGAGAGAACATTATGCACAGATTTAAATATAAATAAAAGTATTAAATTTTTGAGCTATTAATTTGTCTCTTTGTCATTCTACAAAGTAACAGGTGTGTAACAATCGTGTGTTATTTTTTTTTTCATTACCTCGTCTCTTCGAAATTTAATTTTTTTTTTTCTCTCAACAAGAAATAGATCGCGTTGTACCGATTAATTGTAAGATATTATTTAATCTAACATGAACATACATTTATGGCAATGAAATAGCCAGTTCACAAAGAACATTCCATTGTGTCTTACGTCGTCCGTTTTATCTTTTGTCTTACGAATGTGGCTGCGAATGTTAGAATAGAAAGAAAGGGCGACATTGCGTCGTATCGATATAAAGGGACGATGTCTTATTGATCCAAAGTATTTCTATTCTTTTAAAACCGACAATACAATGAATATAAGGCGAGTTTTTTAATTCATCAATTGATTAATCACATTATGCGCAAATACAATTTTGCGTATAACACGATTGATCAAATGATGAATTAAAAAATTTATTTATAAAAAAGCATAACTTCAAAGAAAGACATTCATTAAGATTTTTAAAATAAGTAGAACACCAAATGTGTGCATTTAAAAAAAAAACGTTTAATGTACAAATCTATTAATCAATATAATTTTCTAACCGGAAAGAAATTGATTCTTTGAACTAAACAATCAACTCAATCTTTTCTTGAAACTATAATCAAATTTGCAAGGAAATATACGTTAAGATATCGTTGTCTCAAGACTTTTGAATTATGTACGAAGATTTAACACCACCCCATCGATTAAAGCAATCGCAACTCGAGCGACCTGAATGTACGAGCGATCCATACCATAGCCGAGGGTTAAGCCCGGCAGTACCGAGAATCGTGTAATGTATGATGACACGCGTAACAAGACTATCATCGGCAAAGACGCTTTTTGCACGACGCGCTATGAATATTGAACAAGGACTTGCGCATTCGTAATAATAAAGGGGCGTTTGTATTATATATCGCATCTCAAGATAAACCTCGAGATATCGCCCACGATATCTCCGAAACCAACCGATGATCGTGGCTTATATTAATGAAATCTGATTTGCATACTTCTAGTGCAGCGACAAGCAATAGTTATAATT
Source organism: Acromyrmex echinatior (assembly GCF_000204515.1). The sequence continues at coordinate 1,466,545 of NW_011627093.1, read as the reverse complement.
TGCACCGACCAATAACTGTCTCGAACTGATGTCATAAGAAATAGCGATCGATAAGTATATGATTCCAGGATCAAAAATAAAGATTTTTAAATCGCTAGTCGCGAAAATCAAAATCGACAAAATCAATGAGGTAATCACGAAAAACGATTTTAAATTATAGCGACGCTTTTAAATCAAAGTTTAAATCATTAAAAACAGACTTAATAAACCCAATTTCGAAAACAATTCTTCGATGCTTATTTCTCTTGGCAAACAAAATCTATTTTCTAATAATGTAGATCAGATTATATTCGTCAATAAATAGAATAAAAATAAATAACTTCAATAGTATTTCGATAATCGACATAACTTTGTGACATAATTTTTGGAGTAGAGATGACAGAAGAAAATCACAAATATACCTCCTTCACGTGCCCTGTTTTCTCTTGCTTTTGACGAAAAATTTGCTTCTTTTTTTTATAACGTTTTGTTTAACTCCTAATACAATCTTCATTCGCGTTAAAATATTTGGATCTCACGATGTGCCGCACTACGTCACACGGTCTTGTTTCGCGGCGGCACTTTTCCGCGCGGTCGACTGCGAGGAGCAAAACCGGTCTGGAACGAGTCCGCGGAACGACGCTGACGGACGCGACGCGACGGTCCGATGTGCGCCGAGGTTGGCGTCACTGTCAGGTTTTGGCAATTAAATAGCAATTGAGATGAAATGGCAGGACAAGTGCAGTCGCTCTAAAATTGCTGGACGATCTTTAATTTCCTACAAGTTGCCAAGCAACTTTGGATCGAGATAAATCTGGCACTTTTGTCAAATTACAAATAAATTCAATATCATTAATGTATCAGGTATGAAACAAACACAATTACTATGCATTGGTTAATGATATTTTCAGATATAATCCTCTTGTTGTCTTATTAATTATGTATATAATAAATTATATAAATTATGTATATAATATAAATTGAATAATATAAATTAAAATTTTATTTATATTCATGTGTAAAAATTTCAAGTTCTCTAATAATATATATATAATTCAATATGTTTATATAAGTGTAACATTTCGTTTGCATATGCTGTTGCAGGATTCGTTTATACTGTTCATATATATCCAAGTTTCATACAACTTTTTAATATTTTGCGTTCTCGCATTTTTATTTGTGTATAAGTATATAACAGACTTGTTCACAGTTAATTAAAGTTTCATGAAAATATAAATGTGAAAAATTTGTAGACAATATTGAGTAAGAGGACTCTCGCTCTCTGTGTGGAATACATACAGTGATTATTTTAGTACATACGTTGGTAAGCCTGGTCGCTGTCATTACACCCACGACTCTATGTCGCGCGACGTAATAGGAGCGTAACCGTACGAGCGGACTCACAGCCTCAAACAAGTTTTTTTCTTTCTTTTTTTTCCCTTTCATAGCTCTGTGATCTTAGCGTACACGGGCGTCACAAAAATTTACAAAGTAATCGCAAAAAGTCATTGGAAAAATGTATTGATCTTTCACAAGGCAAAGCGAGAAAAATTCAAAACAACAAACTTTAATACTAACTTTTAATTTTAAGTTACTTGTTAGGACTAAAATAAATCATTTTAGATATCCTGATTAAAGAAAGAGAGAAATGATTCTATTCCAATATTATTTTTCGAAATTATTCGACTTCGTATATACATATATTTATATATATATATTTTTTTTTTATGCTGATAGTAGTTCCTGTTAATAACAAGATTTTGCGACAAGATTTTAAGGAGCAAATGAGAATTAATTGACATTGCGTTCATTACATAAAAGAGTGTACGAAGATGAAGAATAGGTTTAAGGAGTTAGGAGAGAATAAAAGAAAGATATTAGACGAGTTTTATTTAGATAAAACAAAAAGAGGGAACTAAAGAAGTTAAGAAAAGATAGAGATAAGGAACTTAATAAAGAAAAGAGAGGCAGCGGAGGGAAAAGAAACATGATAGATGGGGTAATTAGGATAGGATAAGATAAACAGTAAAAGAGAGGCGGTAATGTGTATGTAGAAAGAATTGCTGTGATAACATAAGAAACGTGGATTAACTGTAACAATATATTTAAGATATAGATAAGATATAGGAAGGCAATAACAAGGATACAAAGAGAGACAAGTAAGTAGTGCAATAAGCAATTAAAAGAACGTGTAAGTATGGTATGGATAGATGAATGAGTAGAAACAATGTTTGTAAATCAAATTCCCTTCTTGGCTTTATGTAAGTGTTAAAAAGAATAAATTCTATTCTATTCTGTACATGCGTCGCGTTTGATGGGAAATGCGTTGGCTGAACAGGTTCGTTCGTTGTTACACCACTGCACACGCGACGTATTTCGCCTACTACGTGCCCTGCGCGGCCCACTCAATCAAAGATATTTATACAGGGTGGTCCAGGAGAAGAAAATAGAATTAAGACAAAAGATCTTTCCATCATCATAATGTATCGTAACGTATCATTAAAAGCAATTGTATTCTGGCTACGAAGAACTAATTATTACGTCTTTTCACAATTTTCATTTTGTAATGTCTAATAATCAATTCGTTAAAAAATTCTGTTAAAACGGTGTCTATTAAATAATAAAAAGATGATATTTGTCAAAATTGAAATATATCGAAATTGTATCTATAAGTATCAATCAGCGGCCTTAAAATTATTAAGTAAAAAGGAAAAAGGGCTACGAGCCTAAAACATAAATTGACAAATTTGATGTGTATGAGTAGTTAAAAAAGTTTTTTTGAAATAAAACTATGTCATAAATTAAAAACGTAAAATATAATTTGACAATCAGAAGGTGAACAAACGTTTCGATCCTAGTTGGATCATTTTCAATGTGACAAATAAATTAGTGTGACAAAGTAAATTAACAACGGTAATTAACAATAGAGTTATAACGTAGATAAAAAACATAAGAGATCAAGTAAAATTCGCATTCGGACGCAAATTAACTATAAAACTCGCTCCAAATTGAGAGGAAATCAAACAAACGATTATAGTTGACAAAAATGTGCTCCTCCGAACCGTATGTGTGTATAAGGACGAACATGTTTCTGTTAGCAAGTATAAATTGTTCTAAACTTATCATACATATACAATGCATGTTGGCGATTTACTCTTTTTTCTTATGTGCTTGTCTTATAATATCAAAGATAATTTTTGCCTCTTTCTTTAAATTTGACTTATTATTTACGACTTATTTGTACTTTCCTTTTTACTGTTTGCGACTCGATTCGTACTTTTCTTATTATTCTTATTATTTTTATTTTTATTTACTTCTACCGTTAATTTATTATTACAATTTATACTTGCTAACAGAAACATGTTCGTCCTTATACACATATACGGTTCGGAGGAGCACATTTTTGTCAACTATAATCGTTTGTTTGATTTCCTCTCAATTTGGAGCGAGTTTTATAAGTTAATTTGCGTCCGAATGCGAATTTTACTTGATCTCTTATGTTTTTTATCTACGTTATAACTCTATTGTTAATTACCGTTGTTAATTTACTTTGTCACACTAATTTATTTGTCACATTGAAAATGATCCAACTAGGATCGAAACGTTTGTTCACCTTCTGATTGTCAAATTATATTTTACGTTTTTAATTTATGACATAGTTTTATTTCAAAAAAACTTTTTTAACTACTCATACAGTTTGTCAATTTATGTTTTAGGCTCGTAGCCCTTTTTCCTTTTTACTTATTTTGATTTATTGAGCCTTATTATTTTATAATTAAAATTATTAGTTCAACTTTGACTGCAACGATTTGAAAGGAACGTGTACATGTAATTTTCGAAACATTCACGCCTAGAAACTATTTCCTAAGAAAAACAATTGGACAAAGATAGTCGATTAAGAATCAATTTATATTTCAATACTTACGCATAGCATGATTTTCAAATACCATCAAAGTCCATCAAGCAAAGCTGCAGTACGCGGTTAAAAGATAAAAAGAATAATATTGTACGTAATTAAATTCCGTAAACTTACTGACAATGCCAACTCGATTTGCCTACCTCGAAAAGCCGCACGTGCCCAAGTTAAGTCCGGATGCGTCAAAGATCACGTTCATTACAGAGAAGAACTGATTTATGGAGCATAGTGGCCCCGTGAAAGGTACGGAATGGAAAAGGAAAGGACCGGACTGGGTTGCAGCGCTTCACGAGCTCGATAGAAACGCTTTTCACCGTTAGTCGACTGACAATCTTCCAGGAGTTAACTCTGATGCTCCACCGTCAAATTCGACGAATCTTGCAGCAATTCACGCATCGCGTTGCAATTTTCATCGCTATTTTATTGTATGTACGACGGGAAAGAGAAAGATCAAAACTTTTAACGTCTGCACAGCTAAACTGTATCATTAATTTTTTGTGAACAATGTAACGGTAATTATTAATATTCCAACATTAATAACTGCTGCGGCTCACATCGGCAATTTTAATTAGTTCGTAATTTATTCTTTGAGCCAAAGATATAAATTTGTATGTTATTAAATTTTCTACTAAAAATAACTTCGAAAAATTAATAAATATCCATCATTTCGTTAAAATTTAGGTGATTCTTAATTCTGTATTAAACTAACAGATTGAGATTAGAATTGGATTGGAATTTAATTAATCAAAAAAAAAAAACCAATATATAAGTTTAATGAATGTTATTCTGATTGCAAATTTCAATTTAATCTCAATCTTAATCTATAGTCTGTTACAAACTTTAGAGAACTCACAGATTTTTCATTTTTTATATTATTAAAACACGGTAATATTCTCGAATTATCTTTTACTTTGATTGATAATGCTTTAAGGATTTTAAATTTAAATCTTCTCCGAATATTAATAAATTTCTATACTCTCTAAATTTATTAGAGTGAATCGCATTCCAAAAGAGTAACATGTCATTTTTAAGCGGATTCTAAAGATGATTAGTCATATTGTAAACAGCACTTATACACTTACGTGTCATTGATATATCATTACATCAATATCTCACTCATGCCACACATATGCATAAATTTTCGTATAATAATAATATTTTAATTAGACATCTAAATTCAATTCTAAAAACTCTACATTATTTCTTCGTGCAAACTATATATTAGTCTGAGTTACTATTTCGTAAGTACAGATTGCACAGCTTTTACAGGGTCGGAAAGTATTGCGTTACTTGTTGTAACGTGTTACTTTTTCGTTACTTTTTTTGATAACAATTTGGTAATGCCGTTATTTTTTTTAATAACGAAAAAATAATGACGTTATATCTTCTTTAGTAACGAATAATGAAATTGACCCTGTTATTCTTGTATTGTTACTTTTTTATAGATTACAGTCGTCACGGACAATAAGATTATAGATATTATAATATAAATAAATAAAAAAACTTTTTGCCTATTTCTGTTTCATTCACCATTCTCGCTTTAACATATAAATATTAAAAGTATACTAAAGTATCTGTTTTATATATATAAAATAAAATATCATAGAATTAAACATAAGTATGTAAAATATTAATAAAGGATAAAAATGTTTGAAGATAAATATCTTTCTAAATATCTTATATTTATTATATTTATTTATATTCTATCTTGAAAGTCTGTTTTAACATTTAAAAAAGTGTAATTATGCAGAAAATAAGTTTATTTATCAATTTTGATGAAATTAGAACAAATTTCCTTAGTCCTAGTTCCTTCTCAATAGTCATCAATTTTAATCATTAATCTCGGTTCGCCAGACAGAACGACACTTATTTTTTCGCCGTCGAAAAACGCGTCGAATGACTCTAATTTCATCAAAATCGGCGAGTAGACTCTTCTGCATAATTATAAAAAAAAAATAACGAAAAATAACGATTTTTAAGTAATGGCAACGCGTTACTTTTTAGAATCAGCAACGAGTTACTTTTTACCGCAAATAATGCGTTATTTTTAAAAAGTAACTTTCCAACCCTGAGCTTTTATACGAAGCAAATGTTGTCACAATATAACAGCTCTAGAGCGCTATGTTGGACTAATTGTAAGAAATGATAAAGAAGATCTCAATTTCTCTCGAAATTTTTTGTCATTCTCAACATAGACTCCATCTCACAAACACATATTAATGCATATACTTTAATTCTGGAAAAAGATTTTCAAATCTGTAAAGAGGAAAAAAATAATAGTTATACAAAAATGAGGATTTAGACAACATTAATATAAACGACATTAGAAGTTACCCTTAAAGAGTGAACATCCTGCCACTCTTTTGGAATAAGATTTACTCCAAAAAATTTAGAGAATATAAAATTTGATTTTATAACAAAAAAAAGACAAATACGCTTCGGAATATCATAATTTTTTGAACATCCAAAATGCGAAGAGAAACGATTTGTATTTTGATTTCTGCGTACGTAAAACGCATGCGACACAGAGGTACAGATGCGGTATGACGATATTTGCGAGCCACAAATTGATTTCGGACTGTCCGATTGCGGCCTTTTGGCACGGAGCTTTGTGCAAGGCGACACCTTCCCAGAAATACAATCTCGGCGACGCACGACTTGGAAGACGGCCGTTTTATTAACTCTACCCAGGGACTGGAAGTTACTTGTAACAAAGTTACAGTTACAAGTTACTTTTTTGATAACTTTACTGATAACTACGTTACTTTTTTCTTTGATAACTGTAACAATAACGTAGTTATTCTTTTAGTAACGGTAATGAATTTTACAATTACTTTTATAGTTACTTTGTACACGATTGGACACGGTACGATTGGACACAAGCCACTCATGGCGCTTGAGACTATCCATACAGCAAATTATCGAAAATTTTCAGAAATATCTCAGAAATATTTCAACTGAAGAATGATTATTAACAAAAATATTTATTCTATTTTTTATACTATTTTTATATAAAAAATATAAACAAGTAGTCAATAAATAATCTAGACAATAATAGATTTCAGTAGATTAATTTCATAACACGCGCATACTACATATATGACTGAACAGCATCAAACTTAAATAGTCATTTGCATTCGTCGAGCGCACGTTGACAAAAGAATTAACGACGACAAATTTCTTTTTCCTGCTTACATTTTTTTTGCACAATTTAATGAACGTGATACGAAAATGGACTTCTAAAGCACAGCGAAATCACTCGTGCGTCTTCTAAGACTTAAATGAAAAATACGAGGTTAAAGAGATAAGATACAGATCGAATCATCATTCAATAACGTATCAAAATTATTCTTCTTTTTTTTATTCGAAAAAAGTAGATAGTAAGTAAGTGTGTCAATTGCAAACAAAATAGTAGAATGGCAATTCAGCAAGGCGTACCGATCGATAAGATTTTAATGAATCAAATTTTTAGTCAGTCGTGCTCACAATTTCGCTTTCGTAGCTCTATTAGAAGAAATAGCTTAAAATTGGATCGATTCGGATCTAATTCCTTAATCGCGCTCCTTTCAGCATCTTTGCTCTCATAATCGGTGTTGCAATGTCACACTGGGACTGTATATTTCTTATTCTTATATCATTTGCATATCTATTAGTTGTTATATGTTGCATATCTATTATAACATTTACAATTAAGGAATGGCATTTGTAAACGATTTATTCGTTATAAATCGATCACGATTGTTTATGGTTTTAATTCTATCTGCGCACCCACATGATCATCTTTCTGCAACGTGTGAACGCGTTTTTTCTTTTCTAATCGATATATTTTCAGCACTTTTAAATAGCTTGCGCGTGATTCATTCATATCCATTTCATTCAATTCCATTTTATGTGTTAAAACATTAAAAGGACTAAAAAGTTTCAAAAAATTTTACATACATCTAATTTAAAGCTTCTAAGATATTTCTAAGAAATCATTATATTTTTAAAAAGTTAAAAAATAAATATTTGAAAAATTATTTTGTATATTTTGTATAAATTATTTTGTATATTTTGTATAAATTATGTAATAAAAGAAAAAAATTTTTAGATAATTTTTTTAATATTAAAACTTTTAATATATATAATATTAAAACTTTAATTAAAATTTTTAGTTGTATTATAGTTAACTGTTTATATTCCTATCTTAAGTGTCTACTGGCAATTAAAGTCTTTAAAGGCACCATAAATATTTTGATTATAAATTTTGATGAATAAATTTTAATATATAAAAAATAAATAAAGTACAATCCGATTTTTATAATAAAAATTCATTATTGTAAGTTTATTATTTGTTAAAGTTCTGATAGGTATATCAGAATTTTTTCAGGTTTTATAAAATCCGCTGATGGAAGAGTAAAATTCTTGTCGACAAAGAATTAAAATAATTTATAAAAACAAACGATTTACATTAAATTTTCTAAAAAAATTTCAAGTAGTATAGACACACACAACTCATATGTACCATTTAACGAAAATGTTTGATTAAACGATTATTTATTGACGTGAGTGCAGCAGACACGCAATGCATTATATTATCTTTCCACATAGATCTAATCATATCCTTCGGTAATTCTGAGATGTACTTAAATTAATCATAACTGAAATTAATCAGTTGATCACAGTTCGACGACAAGCCAATTATATATATATATGCTTCAGAGAATGTATTTATACGCGATTTGTGCTACTCGACGCAACCGCCGACAAGCGAAATGCACCACGGGCGACTTTAAATCACTATATCGTATATAATTGTGCACCCGTATGTCGCGATGTCGCTCGTTTAATTTACGTAACATTTGAATCCAATCGCTCCCTCGCTTGACAGGGGATTAAGTACTTGGAGAGTTGCAAGTGTGAATCAAGTCATGTAGTTAACAAGTGTGATATATACTGAAATATTAAATATATTTAATTATACTACATGAAAGAATAATTTTGCTAAAGTATCTACAAATTTAGCTGCAGATATAGATCTGAAAATAATTTTGTTGGACTATTAAAATTAATAGAATGCTCACACAAATATGAGCAACATACAAAAAATTTTGACATTCTAATCTGATTGAGTAGACTACATAATTATTTTGATTGTCCAACAAAGTTATCTTCAAATCTACATCTAGCTACATTTTTAGATATGTCAACGAAATTATTCTTTTTGTGTCCGATATCATTATCTGAGATAGACATTATCTATAGATAGACATATATAATTTACGTAACATAATAAATAAATTACGTCAAAGAGAGAATTTTATATTTTTCATCATCATATAAATTCATGTCATTTTTATCTTCATTGTTTTATCTTTTTGTCAAACAAGAAACATAAATTTTTTAAAGACTTACTTAAAGTTTCTCAATCAGGATTTCAAAAAGGATGTCCATTATCCAAAAATTCTAAGTCAGACTCAATTTATGTGATTAAATCGATAAACCGGTGCACGACAATAGAGATCGTTCGCATCAATTAGTACTTAGATCGTGCGAAAGCATGTTTGCACGTGCAATAGAATGCATGACATACACGAGTGCGTTCACACCTATGTTGAACATTAGCGACACGCGCACGTTAACGATGCAAGTTTTTTCCCGACCTGCACGAATGTTGAGTCGATTAGTCTTGAAAAGAGGTCAAAGAAAACCGAGTTATTCTCAAGAAAACCGAGTCATTCTTTAAATATCCGTTTATATCCTTTGACATTTAATTTTACTTAATAAAAATGATTCATTGTTCATAAATGTGTACGCGCGCGCGTGCTTGTGTGTGTGTGTGTGTGTGTGTGTGAACGCGCGCATGGTTCCAAAAAAATAAATGGAAGCTTCGTAATAATTGTTGTAAAAATGAAGATATCGAGAAACAGTGAAACACGTGCTAATATTTCAAAAAAGCTACCTTTTAACATGAATGATCAGCGATGATTTTCACCCAATGATGAAAATTTAAAAAAGAAAATAGCGCTAGGAATCCGGGCTTATTTGATACCTTTTTTGACAGCAATCAAAACGATGTAAATTTTAAAACTATGAACGATCTTTTTCGAAATAGCGGTCATACAAAGAAGGAAATTTCGTACACTTGGCCAGGATCAGTCCTCTCGCTCTCACATACTTACATGATTGATCAGCATTCATGCCAAAAAATAGTTTTTTGAAATATCAGAACAAATAATGTTTCACCGTTTTTCAATATCTTCGTTTTTCAAAAATTATTACGAGCTTTTTACACTTTTGGGAAATCCTGTATTTGTAGACATGCATTATTTAATTTTCACGTCTTAGCTTTTGAAAAACGCATTTCCGAAAACAACATTCTAAAATGTACATTTAACGAGGTTCAGCTTTCGCACGTTTGTCAATATTTAAGATGTCGCACTTCGCACTTTCGCAATCTTTGCAAACTACACGTGACATTCGTCAAAATAAAACGAGTGACGATATGTAACTTAAGCTAATTATTGCGGTCATCGCGTTTCGACATTGGTCATCCGGTACCATTACGACATACCATGACTTAAGTGTCCTTATTTATCTGAAATGTTAAAAATATATAGAACCATATCAATCGTACTTTACGTCAGCTTAAACATTCTTTTCCTCTCTCATATGTAGGTACATGTATGATAGCTAAAGTGTAAAGATTACCTTGATAAATGAATTAGATAAATATTAAGAAATAACGAGAACAAAAATGAGAAAGAAAATAAATAAAAGATAAATAAAATAGATAAAAGCACGAAAGTGATCCAACAAAGACGCGGGTCGTAGGTCAAATGTCGACCGATTTGTCTATCAGATCTTGCACGATTCAGGACATTTAACATTCGTTCTGGACTGCGCCAGGAAAAGACGAGAATAAAAAAACGATCGCACGTATTTTGATCAGGTCGTTCCCGATCTTTCTCTCTTTTTCTTTCTCTTTTCTCTCTCTCTCTCTCTCTCTCCCCCTCTTTTCTCTCTCTCACCCTATGTGATCGGACTCGCGTGTACACCCAGGTACGACCGATAAAACCGGATACCCCCGCCAATCGAGAAGGGTTAAGTCGCTGGGATGCCTAATGTCGCTACTCGTTACGATTCCCTTATACGTTTAACGGACGTCGCGCGCGAATCGAGATAAAGGTTCATTCACACTCCGTGTCGTGGCCAGTTTCTAAGTCAGGCCGACTTCCTCGATCTCGCGATCACGATTGATTTCGCTAACGAGAGAGATGCACACGACCGAGCCATTGAAAGAGAAAAGATATAGGTAAACGTGTTAGGTGTTGTAAAAAATTGGCGTTTTTAATCGATTAAAGTACAATTGCGATCCAAAAAACAAGTTATTTAATGCCTTTAAACGGAAAAAGAACAAAATTTTAGCTACAAAATTTTCCATTTGTTTTTAATTCAGGGGTTTTCAAAAAAAAGAGTAAATTTTTTTATTGTTTCGGATTATATAAAAATCTGATATATCTTGTCAAAATTTTAATAACAAGACTATCATAGCAGTTGAATTGTATTTTATTTATTTTTTACAGATTTAAATTTATCTATTAAAATTTGCAATCAAAATATCATCGATGATGTCTTTAAAGACACCATGTTACTGACAGAAAGTTAATTATATTTTATCTCATTTTAAATGAGAAAATCTCTCTTTTTAGGGATTTGTGTCTCTTGGACATTGAACGGAACAAATGCGACAAATGACAACTCGTGCAATGAAAATCGTATCGCATTTTGCGTGGGCGAAAATGCGATCAAAAGTCACGGAAATACGAGCTCGTATAAAGAAGAACAAAGCCCGCATAAACATCCTCTCTCCATAAACGGCGAATGTTGGAATATGCTTTAACGGAGAGGAAAAAGGCAGCACGACGATTCCGTTTAGATAATGCATTATCCAGTAACTCGCGTTATCTTAAAAAGAAATCACAGTAAATTATGACTGACACTGTTACAATTATCACCGATTGCTGTTCCGCTCAAAACTAGCCGAATTAAAATCTTTAAGAAAATAAAATCGAATTAATGTAAATAGCAAAATATCTTTATGAATAAAATTGTAACTTGTAACTAATAAAACAGTCATTGTTATCATTTTTTTTCGTCAGTTAAAAAAAATTAGTTGATTATTATTTAAAATATAATAAAATAGATTATTGTTATGCTCTGCACAATACACAATCTATATCCGAGTGAAATAAATCTTTTTATTCTCGGATAGAAATAAAAATATTTTTATTGTTTGAGAGTATACAACCTTCATTCAATATAGAGATAAAGATTACATACATAAATATAATAAATAAAAATCGATTTTACATTCCTATACGTTGAGTCATTAATAATGTCACATTGCATATACAGCGTTAATTTGGTCAAGTTTAGCTAAATGGAAGAAGACGAGATAAGAGACTTGCTGGATGCGCGCGTTCCGGTCTGCGAGCGAACCTGCGCCGCCGCAGGCGATGCGGTTCTCCTTTAAAATTTCTGCACGTGCAAGCGAGGCCGCGGGAAATCAAGTTCAATGGCGTCTTGGATGAAGATCTAAGCTGGCCGCACACGCGTACGGTCCATGCGTGCGTAAGACGTAGTACATGCGTAAGAACCTGCACCGAAGAAGCGCGTCGCTACTCTCGTAGTTGCGTGTGGGCATGATACATGGTATACACATCTCTTAAAAGAGATAGAGAGAGAGAGAGAGAGAGAGAGAGAGAGAGGGAGAGAAAATAATGTATTTTAAAATGTAATTTTATTTAGAAAACATAATAAATAATCATTTCCGATTTGTATGTCCTGCAGAATCTATCAATCCGCTGAAGAGAAGAAACGCTTCTCTTTTGTGGGAATGCTACATTTCTACATACTTGCTTCACGCAAGATATTATCGCATCTCCTGAGTTATTTATGTGTATTTTCTCACATACAAATTGTCTCACTGTACTTGCGGACTTTCCCATTAATCCTGACGACGCTAACATATTTTCTGTATAAAAGCATGCGTGATGTCTGTTGCACAAAGTTGCGTTTCCTGTTATTAAGTTTCTCTTCAACTCCTGATGCTTTGTGAGAAATTGTTTGTGAATCTGTGAAGTTAGCACGATACTTTGTTAATATAATAAAAATAGTAGCTCCAGTAACACTTTTCATAGTTTCTCATAAAAATAAAAAAAGTTCCACATTTTTATATTAAGGAACCAAAATTGAAAATATGCTAACTTTGTTTTTTAGTATAAAAAAATGTAGAATATTTTTCATTTTTATAAAGAATTATAAAACTATGAAAAGTGCTACTGTAACTGTCATTATTTCTTTTTATGTTTATAAAATGTCGTGCTAACTCCCAGAAATGTCCCTAATTTTCATACTCCCCCTCGCGACAATTTCTATAATCCTTACAGAAATTTAATACTAATACTGTCCAATTAATCATTTATTTTCAATCTTAAAAGTACTGTTAACGATATTAATATATTAAATTTCCATAAGAGAAGAATATTCAGTCAAACAATAAAGAAAATTATTAAAAATTATTAAATTAGTAAATGATCTATAAATTTTTTTATGCATTTCGTGCATATTTTAGAATTTTAGATCAAATTTTTTTACACATATTGATGATAAAGAGTGAACCAAATATTTTTTATTTATTTCGGTCTCTTAATAGGTACATACATGTCACATAAAGCTATAATAAATTGCTAAAACAGTTAAATCGCACTAAACGTATTAAACGCATTTGCCGAAACACATGAAGAGCATCACGTTAACGTTTTGATAACTGTTATCTCTCTTATGTTTGAAAAAATGTCCAACGCCATCCATTACGTTCTCTTGGATCGCCCTCGGCGTTCTCGGCGTAGAGCTAGAGAGCAAGAAGTGCGGCGTGTGGAACGCCCACGTTCCAGCCGAGGCCCACGCCATCAGGACCGTAAGTATCGTGATGGCTGCGATGTCGTGCAGCCCAGAACGTCCGTCGTATACACGCGAAACGATACGGATATCTATTCTGAATGTTAGTCACCGAACCGCGGAAATGCTCTTCGCCGAGGAGAATTGGCGTTTAAACGTGCGCATATGATCGTGTCCCGATGGCGAGGCGCATCTAGATCGAGCATTCGGTCATTTATTCGTCTTGACCGTGCACGCGGAACTATGAGGACGATGGCAGTGAACAAATGCGGTTTCGTCTTTGCACTTTCATTCGCATACATCGAGCATTGTTCTTGATCAAAATTCAGCGATTTTCAAGATTGGAATTTTATCAGAGAATATCGAAATTATTGAAACTTATTATGTTTGTTTCTATCAGTGTAATTTAATTTTATAATCCTGGTTTAACTAACTCTTCATTTTTTTTCTTTAAATTAGAAAAATTCTAAATGCTAAAGGAAAGAGCATAAAAATTAAAAAAAAAGATGAAAAGTAAGTGAACCGAGATTAAAGTTATCTGTCAATTAGTAGAAACGGACATTAATGGATTTTTAACTTTCCGACAACTTCTTTAACAAAGATCTTCAACAGAGATCTTTAAAAGCATCATCGACATTTTGAGTGCGAATTTTGATAGATGAATTTAAATTTAATAAAGATAAATAAAATACAATTCGATTCCTAATTCCTAAAAATTCGTTAAAACTTTGACAAGTATACCAAAATTTTGTCAGACTTTAATATAATCTGAAAAAATAAAAAATTTGCTGTTTTTCGAAGACTCCTATTGCTGACGGAAGAGTTAAAACTTTATTGACAATCAAAAGATTGAATTAAGATAAAAATTAGGACTTGTCTCTTTAATTGCTTAATAGAAAGTTGACACTCCGAAGTTGAAGGATTTTCGAGAATTTACGAAAAAAAATCTTAAATCTTTCGACATTTGAAACTCGAGAAACTTAAGAACGTTACAAATTTCGCAACCGTATTTAGAAAATACGAGCGTCAACGTACTGTAATGTGCTTGAAAAGGTACAACGATGACCCTTGTACTGCCAGAAAGATTCGAGCAACTTTTAGACCGGCGTATAAAGATCCAGACGAGAGATCGGTCGCTCGAATTTTCGCTGCGACACGACGTAAAAGGGCAAGAAATATATATGATACGCACACACGTTTGTAAGAAAGAAACGCGCGCGCGCGTTCGTCCGTCACTCTAAACTGCATCCGGCAAAGAGGCGGTTTTTTGCGTCACGCCGGGTATTGCATCCTTAAGTTCTGCCACTTGTCTTGGAAGTGGTCGAATGGTCGTCGTTTTGCAAGCGGAGTTGCAACCCACGAGCGAGCAGAAGCGAGGCGAAAAGTACTCAGCTGAGGAGAAAGCACAAATCCAAGAACTTTCCGAGTTTCTTTTTATGAAATGTAATAGTTTTCGAGCACATATGTACAAAGCACATATGCATGAGATATATTAAAAATTAGTAAAATTATGTTTGCCGTCAATCGATGTTTGCCTCATTCGAAATTTATTATTAATTCGAAATTTATTATTAGTTCATTAAAAATAGATGACAAACTTAAAAGTAGACGCAAGACGTTTATCTTTATCGATGATAAGAGTCTCGAACTAAGCTAATATTGTGTAACGAGATATTGAACAAGTCTCGTTGTCAAAAATCAAATAAATTTTGTTTTCTTCAATATGTTCACATAATCTTCATTAAATATCGATATCCTTATCACATGATATCTTATGCTACGTATCAATATCATGTACATACCATGTAATAGAGGACGTTTGAAGTCCTATCTCGAATTTGTCCTTAAAATCTCATAAGTTACATTAAAATGTATCTCTGACTGAGATGATAACTTTTCACAATAAATTTCTCAGTAGTGGAACTTATTCATTAATATAGTAAACAGTATGACACGCGAATTTATTTTCATTATGATATTAAACTATTCATTAATACAGATTTAATATTAATATTTCAGTTTTGGCAGAATAACAATCACTTTAGACAAATTACAATTCAATAGAATCCTATTTATAAATTTATTATAAATATCGTGCATATTTTAACATACATTTATATACAAATGTATTTCTGATTTTTCAAACGTTCTTCGTGTTACACGATACATAAAATAAAAATAGGATCCTAAAAACGAGTTGTATATCGTTTGATTAAAATAAGTTTGAGATTAAATGATAATATAACTAACACATGTAAGCCAAGATAATAATATATGAAACTCATCATTACATGTGCTTAATAATCATTAAGTGTCGTATTTACTTACTCTATCTCATTTAATTCTCAGAGCTACCAATATATTTTCGGGCAGCAATTAACCTCTCGAGACAAATGAAATTCAAACGCGAGCGAAAGCATTGGAACTTCGGCGAGCTTTACGCGCTCGCGCCGATTTATTACAAGCGATTAATCTTGGCGACTAGTCTCGAGTTAGCTTCTGACCTTACGGTAGCCTCTCTACGCGCGTAACGTCTCAATTACACTTTTTGTCATTATGAAATAATGTATTTTCCGCGGGCAAGGAACTTTCTAATGGAGAAATATCTTACGCCACGCAAACGCTCTCTTCAACCTTCTAATATAGAAAGGTAATTAATCCGGAAGAATACACTAGAAACACTAGAATATTGCTGGAAAAACACGGCGAGTCTTCACCGAAGAGAAAATTATACCGAATTCAATATAAAGGAAGTTATTAGATTCGGTAGAAGAGATAGAATTGTAAATCGCGACGTAATATGTAACGAATATTTCTGTTACAAAAGTTTAAAGGAATATTACATGTCTATTGTTACTTAATTTATAGTAGAAATCTTCTTTTAATTTTTATTTTTTTAAAGGAATAATTTGTAAATATATCTTTTATGATAGCACGTTTATGAAAAAATTTAACATGAGCATTAAAAAATACATTAATGAAAGTACTTCCCATCACTTGTAAAACGCTACGAATTAATTCCAACACCTAATATAATATTTAAAATTTTAGTCATTTCGTTCAATAACTGGGTAATGTCCACTAATTGATAGATTTAAATTATTGATTTTTTAACAAATGCATATATATTTTAGTTTTCCCTTCTAAAGTTAAAAGATATATAATTACCAATTTCATAGAAAAACAGGATATTTTTATCTTTCGTACGTTTTATCTATGATACGATAATCCGCCTCCTCTCTTTGACTGTATTTTCTATATCTATTCATATCTTTTTACTCTTTCTTTCTTTTTCCGATCTCTAAATGCAAACAGTAGCAACACTAGCTCGTGCAAAGTATAAAAAACGTAAACCGCGGAGGAATCAAGCATGGCGTTTACGCGCATGTAGCGTGAGAGTTCCGCGCGATTGCGTCGAAGTCAAAGAGGATAAAAATGCGTGGAGAGAAAGACGATTGCGCATTATTAGGTCCAATGAACGCGCGAGCAAGACGCGTATTAATCCGGGTCGTTCGTTTCGAGAGTGCGTTAGTAGTGCGCGCCCGCACTTTTATTTGTCAAGCCGACGCGGGACGTTCGCGCCATAAGTTGAACTGTAAACTCTGTGAAATATACGCAGTGTTTCACAGACAACTTCAAATAGAAGTCACAATGTAATCGAAGCGTGTGCGGTTTGTCGATCCATCAATCGAAACCACAATTCTATGAATGGTATGAATAATAAATGTAAATAATAAATGTAATAGGAAAAATATGTATATATGTATTATTATATGTTTGTATATTTTGTAAAACATATCGGTGTAAATTTAAATTATGCGGTGTCTATATAATTTTCCAAAATGGATTTAACAGTTTAGATTTTAAATGCACACCAAGATGGTGTTGATATAAGATCTGTTTTTTATATATTCTTACACTAAACTTCATTAGAACTTTCTTTCTCGCTTTCGCCGAATATCAAACGTGTACCTATTTCGTTTTAAGTTCCGACAGTGTATACTAGTTTAACCACAGAAAAAAAAACAAATAAACCCCAGCGGTTTTAAATCCACACCATGTTGGTGTTAATAGTTGCGCTTTCCATTTACATCAAACTCAGATAGTTCTCATTTGTAACGTCATAACTCAGTTAAATGCACCTTCTTTGTTATTTTGAAAAGTGAGATTCAACTGAGCTTTTACTAACAATCTATACAAGCTCGAAATCGTGCTTTATTGAATTTTGATAATTTATATTAAAAGTGAGATTTTAAAACTTATATTTGTTATTCGATAACTTCGTTATCAAAGTAAACAATTAATGACGCTATTATCTGAAGAAGGAAACTTAGGAAATGTCCATCTCTGATTTCGATGAGTTCTTTGAATATATTGTTTTCTAGAAAAATAAGAGATGCATATATTTTTTTAAGAAAATCAATTTTTCTTCTTTCAAAATAAATATCGCCAAAACTGTAATAGATAGAAAAAAATGTTTAAAATATGTAGAAAAATTGACTGATATTTTTTAAGATTATCTAATAATTGTAATTAAAAACATTTCTTTAACTTTTATAAATAAAAATTAAAATAAGTAAAAAGGAAAAAGGGCTACGAGCCTAAAACATAAATTGACAAACTGTATGAGTAGTTAAAAAAATTTTTTTGAAATAAAACTATGTCATAAATTAAAAACATAAAATATAATTTGGCAATCAGAAGGTGAACAAAACAAACGTTTTGATCCTAGTTGGATCATTTTCAATGTGATAAATAAGTTAGTGTGACAAAATAAATTAACAACGGTAATTAACAATAGAGTTATAACGTAGATAAAAAACATAAGAGATCAAGTAAAATTCGCATTCGGACGCAAATTAATTATAAAGCTCGCTCCAAATTGAGAGGAAATCAAACAAACGATTATAGTTGACAAAAATGTGCTCCTCCGAACCGTATGTGTGTATAAGGACGAACATGTTTCTGTTAGCAAGTATAAATTGTAATAATAAATTAACGGTAGAAATAAATAAAAATAATAAGAATAATGAGAAAAGTACGAATCGAGTCGCAAACAGTAAAAAGGAAAGTACAAATAAGTCGTTAATAATAAGTCAAAATTAAAAGAAAGAGGCAAAAATTATCTTTGATATTATAAGACAAGCACATAAGAACAGCCCATTTTCCTTTTTACTTATTTTGATTTATTGAGCCTTATTATTTTTATAAATAAAAATTAATTTAAACAAATTTTTTGAAATTATTATTATATAAATTACTTTTTAAATCATTCACTTTTTATTCCGAAAATTTTCTTTTTCTCTTGTAGTTCTTTATCTCTTATAGTTTCGATGATATTCGTTTCAAAAGAAAAAAAACCGAATTTCTTCAAAGAGTGTTGTTCCTTAAAAGTACAATGAAGCTCTCATAAAAAAATACGTATCCCTTATTTTTGTCTAGAAAACAACATTCAGTGTTTCATCAAAATCGGAGGAGTCTTTTATGAATATAAAATACATAACTTTAGACTTTATTAGTATCATTTGTGTGAAAAAATTAATCTACAACATGGTGAGAATTGTAAGACACCGCATAGTGTTAAATCCATCGATATCTTTTTAGAGTGTACACATAAAACATACATTTTCGAATGTATATATAAATCTGAAAGAGACAAAACATATAAGTACTCACCGAAAAAGTCCTCCCAGCTGACCGAACCGTCGGAATCCACAGCATTGGTGCTCGCAGCTTCCACATCCGCCTCGCTGCCCATCGTGACGCGCGTTCCTCGTCGAACAATCTCACGTCGATCGTCAATGTAATCACGTTGTTACTCGCGAAACACGTCACGATCATCGCTCCGATCGCTCGTCACATTGCGCGACATTTCGCGCCGTGTTGAACGACGCAACCGCACGTCCACGAACGTGCGTCGATCGCGACTGACATATCTTTCGGCGCCGAAAGTCTTGCCGCGGAAAAGGGTGAATGATCGGAATTATGATCGCGAGTCAACAAACAAGAAACGTACGCGCACACCGAACGGAACGCGATTGACACCACCGACTGCCGTGACCGGCATGGAGCAACGCGGCGCGCCAAAACTCGCCGAGAAGGATGTCTCGCGTGACGCGATCGCAGGATGAAACGCGACTGACATTCAACCGATTCAACAACCGCGCCAGCACGCCGCGGCGCAACGCGACGCGGCACGGAGTGCCACGCCGAAAATCACCGAGGGTGAACGATCCCACGAACCAATGGAGGTTCCTGAGAATTCTGCGAAATATACAATTCCGATTCGACACCCCGCGTTTCTAGAAAATATAAATTAATTTCGATCTGTACACGTACTATAAAAAATGATAAATGTTATATACTCTCTAAATTCTTTGGAGTGGAATATCTCATTCTGAAGAGTGAAAATTGAGCCAGTCTTGAAAAAGAGTAGCTCAATTTTCAATCTGAAAAGAGAGAGATTGTACGTAGTCTTTAGAACGAAATGCATAAAAAAATTTAGAAAGCAAGTAAAGCAAGGATAGAAAATATCCAAGTAATTTTATTAATACTTGAAGACTCGCAAAATAAATGTCAAAAAATTAATATAGTATAATTGAACTTTTCTTGATAATTAATATAAACAGTTTTTCGGTAATACCCTGTATTACATCGGAATTAATTATTGTGTGATTAAAAAATATCGAATCAATTCAAATTTATAATAGTAATAATTTAATAATAGAGGTATCTTTCCATTAAGGACGGGTAGCTTAATTTCCATCAATGTAAAATTAAAATCGGTTTAACTAATTGTTCATCTTTTTAATTCTTAGAAGTCAATTTTTATCTTTTTCTAATTCTTAGAACTAGAAAAATATGAAGAATTATTTAATCTTGAGATAAATATTAATGATTGAAGATTCAAGATTAAAATTAAATTACGTTGGTAAAAACGGACACATTAGTGTAGAGTGGCAAAAATTAATGCTTTTTTTTTCTTAAGAATAAAACATGGTATGTTTCTTTTTATACATATTTTTAATACTTAAAACATGCTTTAAATAGTTTATAAAAAATATGTTTAAAACATGTTAAAAATATCGATTAAATTTAAAACATATTTTTTATCAACGCTGCAATTAGTGTCACAAATCGACATAAACGTTGTTCTGTTTTTCTTTATGTTCAATAAATAACAAAGACAGTTGTGTCGGTTTGTGTCGTCAAATATATGTACAATGCAAGCAATAAAAGCATGTAATATCAGTGTATGCAGCTTAAATATATACTTATATATAATACTTTTTATATATACTTTGTATATATAATACTTTTTATACATAAAAATTTCGACATACTAATTTATTGTTAGTATACTAGCTGTTAGAATTAATTTTTTTGTAGATCGAGATATATTTACATAAATCGGTTTTTACTATATAAAATTAAAAAATCTGAGTAATATATAATCGATATTTTTATATATAATTTTAAATCCATCTGCGAGTACTAATTTATTTGATCTATTTGATCTTCCGACAGCTAATACAAATCGTTGGAATCTTTTTCGAAATTGTCGAAAAGACGATATTTCGGAAGATATATTTGAGACGTTTCGATGAGAAAGTGGAATTGAGATACGCGCACGCATTGCGTAGAATATTAACGAGCGACGTAATGTCTCTCTCGAAATAAAAGATCTTCTCCCGAATATACATATATATTGCTCAACCAAGCGTCGTGAAAGTCGTTGCTACACATTCTTACGACCTCCCTTCTTTTCCCCTCTACCCTTTATCCCCTGCGCTAAGTTGCGTTTATTTTTTGGAAGAATACACGCACCTACACGCGTGCATATATTAGGGGCCAGCTACGCGTCGTACTTCTACGGAATCGCCGACGTTCTATTATTAGACGGCCAGCGCTCGCTGTTGCATCCCGCAACGACGAGATGAATGGAGAATGCTTTCTGAACATTAGGACGTCGTCCCTTAATACGCAAACGAAAATTATCTTGAAAGATACATAATTTAATAATAGGCCGAAAAACCGATCATATACGAGGCATTATAAGTAAAAAATATAATTACGTATAGATATCGTAAGTGAAAAGCTTTCAACTTTTTTTTACTCGGTCTTCATCAGCCGCTATTATTAAAGAATTATATATGTACATCTTACACACATAATAAATTTAACTACTAACTGAATAATAATAATGATAAAAAATATCTGTAAATGTACGCAGAAGATTAACGAAAAAGGGAATGGCATTTGAATTTAATTAATAATTAATGCTCGAATTAATTATTTGACATAGTCTGCAGTAATAATTAATTCATGTAATAATTTATATAATATAATATTTTATGCACAATATTATAGAGGAAAGAAATCATTCAATCTGTTGGTCATATATATTTGTTTTATATTTCGCATCGTATAAACAACGTACATATACAAGATCGCTATAAGAAAATGCCGATGCGAGTATAGTCTAATACACAGTTTACTTTATTCCATACATTTTCTCTTCTGTTATCTAGTAGTTCTCAGTTATCCGATCATAGTTACACTTAGTTACACCTCCCTCATTTGAAGTATTTAAACTTAAATTATCTTTCTTATGAAATAATAATCGTCATTTCTCTAACAATACTTAGGAGAATGCGCCCTTATTGCGCGATGACTTTAATTATTACTACTAAAGTCCACTTTATTATTAGCAATTTATACAAAGTGATGTAATAATATATTGGGCCGTACAAAATATTGGCGAATAGATATTCTTTCCGTAAAGACTTTGCCATTATTTAAATCTCATACGCAGAATTCGATAATTTCTTAGACATCTATTTTCTTAGAAATCAAGTGTGTAATATTTATATGTAATATATAAATATGACAAAACATTTCACAAATAGAAATAAAATATAAATACGAATGATATACAATCGATGATAGTTAGTCTCAGTTAAAGCAGTAACGATTTCTTGTGGCACACACAGGTACATATACATATTATATTAACTTAGAATAATAAAAAATAAATTATCACAAATGTATTGTAAAAAAATTCTAATATAAACGAATCACCTATAAATGAATCACGATTTGTTAACGAAAGCACTAACAATAAAATTAAACATAAACTAACAATATTTTCTAAACTTAGGTTAGGATACCAATATCAAACTATAAAAGTCGTAGCAATGTGACAATTGACTAAATCGAGATTTTCGATATATAATAAGCTCGGAAGTTATGCCATCGATATTTATCAAATATTTTATTCATACAGCATATTAAAGAATATGTATGAGCTTATCATATATTTTACAAATGTTCTTCTGTAGTGAATCTCATTATTCTCCTTGTAACATTAGTACAATTTTAAGTCATAATGTAAATTTAAATGTAAAATACATTACGATTTATATTTTTTATACTGCACATACATGTAAGAAAGTATTGTCGAAATTAATGTAGCTTTAAATACAAATTGTTATTATACAAATTAGAACAATGTAAGAAGAAATGTAACTTTATAGAGTTAAACAAAGGAAAGCATATGATATGCGATGTGCGTAAAGCGGAAAGAATCTGTGCAAAGAATTTCTGCTTTATACACTGCTTAATTTCATATGAATGATGATGGAATCACAAGTAACTCCGTAATATTTTACAATTCTTGAGCAGCTACATAGGAAAAGAGATAATAGTAATGGAAAACGAGATTTTACAAAGAATATAATAAATCCACTTTTTTTCAATATTTTTTTATGATCTATATTGCACAAGATATTCTTAAATCAAAATTTTGTAATGTATATAATTATGCATAATTTTTACATAGTTATTTTTTCTATTTTGTGCAAATTTATTTTTGCTTCTGAAATTATATCTTTTAAGAGAAAAGATGGGAGTATAATAAATTTTACAACTGTCTGCTATTATTAGATTATCGATTAAATCAATCATTTTATATCAATGTCCAATTCAAATCATATGTAGCTGAAATATTGATAAATGATGGATTTTAAATATATTACGCTCATTACACTGCACAAAATTAAATAAATTCAAAATTTAACAACTAAATTGCAATTTATTTGTACAATCAATTAAAATCAATTAAATCTTAAATCACTGCATCTTTCAAAAATATTACGTTTGCAAAATCAATGTTTCTATATAAACATATTAACTCTATTGAATCTCTGCCTTTCATAAAAGGAAGTACTTATTCATTAATACCACTATTTTGTTCGCTATACAACTATTTAGAATTCTATATGTACCAGATAAAGTTATCAAAGAGCAAATAATACAATAATGAAGCAGTCTTAAATAAATTGGCGCGATGTGTATCTATAACATCATTAATGGATGAGATTTTATCAAATAATACTTAATATTTGCTGTGAATGCCGATGATCATTGTCAGAGGTCTTTGTAATACTAATTTCGATCAATTCGACGTTCGAGTTAAGGTGCATTGTAGTGTTTCCTGTGCCCAGTATAGGCGCATGTATTTGATGCGAGATACTGTGTCTCTTAATAGGACCCAACTTTCTTTAAAAAGAAATTTTCCTTTTTTTATGTGTAACCTTGCTATTGGTTGAATCATCCTTTATTACTTTATGTTGCTCCTGAACGCCAGATTCTATAATATGCAAATATATCATCAAATGTACATTACATATCTAAATTAAGAAGTATACATATGATGGCTCATCACTACCGCATCAATTTATAATAACAAATTTTTCTAATGTTTATAAAAAAGATTTATAAAAATAATTATTTTCTGCAATAGAAAATGCCAGCAATATTTTTCAAACTTAATTTAATTTTTTAATTTATATGAGTAATAAAGTGAGATTCTTTGCAAATTGATCATTCTGACAGTGTAAAAAATAACTAATTGATCAATAATTTAATAATTTGCTAAAGTTGACAATAAATAATTTAGTTCGTAATACATTAATAC
Organism: Acromyrmex echinatior; assembly: GCF_000204515.1. The sequence goes on along the minus strand of NW_011627093.1, from coordinate 1,441,730 downwards.
TTAAATGACACTATGATTAAAAGTGCAGTAATGATAGATCACACTATATGATGCTTACGTATATGTGTGTGTGAAATACAATCTTACGTTTTCTCTTTGCCACACGTGAACGTGTCACACGTGAACTATTTTGGAAGTCGGTTACAGACGCCTCAGTGATTTTTTTCCTTAATCGCGCAACTTCTTCCATTGCGGGTGTCATCCATTTTGGTTTGAGTTCATTACTAAGATTCGAAAAATCACATATTAAAACAATCAAAGTACTAATGTGTGTGATGTGTGTACATATGTTATATAGTATATATATATATATTGCAAAAGTGGATACTTACTCCGACGATTTCGGTATTGCTTTATGCCTAAATGAACCTGATTGTCTCTCCTTCATTTTACGAAGTACATCTAACATTGCATATGTTGGCAGAGACGGTGGCCGCGGGGATGTGGACGATGGTGGTGTAAGAGGCGGTGTGAGAGGCGAAGGTGGCAGTTGAGTACTGATTTTTGCAAGTTTGTCTGGATGTAATGCTAATACTGCTTCCCAACTAAATTCTTTTTTCTGAACTGGTTGCTTAGGCTGAGTATTTCGTGTTATTCGTATCTAGAACAGATAAAATTATTAAAGTAATAATCTATATTTCGCGCGCGCGTATGTAAATTTAAGTATTTTATTAGCAGATACTTAAAACTCAAGCAAATTTTTACCTCGCCGTTTACAGGTCTACAAGGTTTCCTTTCTCTTAAATATGGACGCTCAAAAAATATAGAGCTTGTAAGATTTTCATTTGACTCTTTCATGTTATAAAGACATATAGGAATATTGCCATCTTGACTGCCACTACGTAGAAATAAATTCCGTAAATAAGAATAGTTCGGCTTGGTCTCAAATTCTAGTTCGGTAATGCACTTCATATATTTCATGATCGCAGCTATAAAAATAAATATCATACGAAATATAAAGGTTATATGAATACACAATATACACTACACACACACACACGCACACGCACACGCACACGCACACGCACACACACACACACACACACACACACATGTATATACTATATATTTTTATTATACTTATTATATTTTTACTAACCTGGCGGTTTTTTCTTGTCAGGAAAGCACTTATCCATAAATAGGGGTAAGTCTGATAAAAGAATCTCTTTTTGTTGATGAATTTCTTCAGGATTCATAGTAAAACCTATCTCATCACTATCTTTCTCCCAAGGTAACTTTCCACACAACCATTGTATAATGTTATATCCTAAAGTCTCTAAGTCTCCTCTCCTTGAATGTGCTAAAAAATATTTTATTGAATGAGAGAAAATAATTTAATTTTTCATTTAATAACAGTAAAAGGAACAGAAAAAAAGCTCAGTCCACCGAATAAAGTTATTATTAAATTGTTTTTTATGTAATAAATCCTAAGATGAACACAGCTAATTATTCTTACCAGCTCTTTTGAAGGAAAAAAATCATTAATTTTTATAATCTTGATATAAAAAGAAATTGCAAATGTGCGAATGTAATATACGTTACTGAAATGATTGACATACTTCCATGATGAGCGTCCCGCGATGTAAATTCTAAAGTACCCTCGTGAGCTCTTCTCTCATCATGTACAAATGGTTTATGTTCACCGGTTCCCGTACGGAAACGATATGCCAATCCATAATCCACCAAGTATGCCATCGACTTTTCTTTTCCTATTTCATTCCCATACGATAACAAGATATTTGGTCCCTTAATATCTGCATGAGCATATCCTTTACTATGAATGTATTCCAATGCATCAAGCTATAAAAAAAAAAAAATTTTATTAAACTGCAATCTCGATCAACTATTAATAACAAAACTCGCAATTCCAAGTGTGAAATTTACCATTTGTACAGCTAACGTATTAACAAGTTTTGTTGGTAATTTCTTTCTATGCGATAGAAATAATTTTCCGATATCCACGCCATATCGAGGTATTACTAGAAACCTATATCGGTGACCTCCATAAAAATGAGATCCTGATCCTTCATATGTGGGTACACCAATTCTCTTCTTTCCCTGAGATTCACACCAACTTTTAACTGTAAAATATATCAAAACATGAAAAATACAATCATTTGAAGTGTATATATATATATATATATTAGGTGTTGGAATTAATTCGTAGCGTTTTTTAATGAAAGAATGTTATTTATTTCACATGAGCATTAAAAAATACATTAATGAAAGTACTTCCCATCACTTGTAAAACGCTACGAATTAATTCCAACACCTAATATATATATATACACATAGAATGTCCCAAAAAGATTGAGACCTGAATATTTCGGAAAATACAAGTTTTACAGAAAAGTGTTCCAGACAAAAATTGTAGGATTCAACAAAAAGATCTATTTACTGATCTTATCAGTTTGACTTGGTGGTGTTGCCAGGTCATACCGATTCTTTTTAATGGAACACCCTATTTTTTTATTCCAGAATCTGATAGCTAGCATCAAGAGCTTTTCAAAACACTGTAATAAAGTTATTTTTTATTAAGTACTTTTCGAGTTAGTAAAGCTTGAAAGTTACAGTATCGCCAGCATTAGTATAACGTAAAAATGAACTTTTAGTGCAAAAATGAAAAAAGTAATAATTCCTTATAATAATGGCCTTAGTCTCGACAAATGTTATGTTAGAACACGTCCTATTTTAACAATATTTAAGAAGCCATCGGCCGAACACCTTACATAATGCTAATGCTGGCGGTACTGTCAACTTTCAAGCCTTAATTCGAAAAGTACTTAATGAAAAATAACTTTATGTGTTTTGAAAAGCTCTTGACATCAGCTATTAGATTCTGGAATTAAAAGGGTGTTCCAAAAAAAATCAATATGATCTTGACTTCTAAACTTGACGATACCACCCAAGGTCAAACTGATAAGATCTGTAAATAAATCTTTTTACACCTTACAACTTTTGTCTGAAACATTTTTTTCAAAAACGTTATTCTCTCAAGTAAATCCGGGGTTTCAAGTAAATCTTAACCTTTTTTGAACATTGTAACGTACATATCCGTTTTAACCAATTCACTAAAATATCTTCTAATTCACTAAAATCCTTAAGTTTAAAATAAAAATGGTTCAAACAAAAGTTGCTAGAGAGAAAGAAATTGGTGACCTTCATTGAACTCACCTTAAGAAAAATGTTTAAAAAATTTTAATATAACTTTAAATTTTAAGATAACTTTGGCCTGACTTTAAGGATATCTTCTCAAGGTCAAATTCTCAAAGTCTCTTTATCCTCTAATAATTGAGCAATTTTTGTCAGAAAAACATTTTTTCTTAAAGCTTTAGAGATATTCTAATGGATTAAGTAAAATAGACCACTCTATACGCGCGCGCGCGTGTGTGAGTATGTGTATATACATAAAATTATAATTATATATATGTTAATTTAATTATGTGTACATTACTTACTCATGTGCTTCCGTGCTGCTCTTATATAAAAATTCATTTCGACAAATAATGGCCCATTATTATGAGGTTCAATCTTTACGACATACTTTGCATCTTGACCAACAGGTAATGTAATGTCATTAGAGGCTACGGAAGAAGAAGCGAAAGATTAATACATAGCTCTACAAATATTATATAAACTATAGAATATGGATTATTTCAAATATAAGTAAAAACAGATTACAAAAATATAAGAATATTTACCAAGGTATATGTCTCCAAAACCACCATATCCAATGGTATTCCCTAGTCTCCATTTATTCTGTGTAATATCCGTCAAGATTTCTCCTGCTGGCAGTTGCGCTGGTAATTTACAACCTGCAGCTGCTATTCTCTTCATAGGCACATCTTCTGCTCGTCTTGGCGGCATCCTATCGCTATTAAATCATTCATATGTATATTAAAAATTTACTACAACTTGACAAAAATATGACTCATCATGTAAAGAGATTCATCCAATATTCGTAACAAGATTCTCTTTACTATCAAAATTGTATCATAAGAGATACAACTTATTTGATACAAATATATGACAGCAATAAATTGCATAAAAAAATCTCACAACTTTGTACAAACAAGAACATATCAAGGATATTAATAATTTTATATTTTATTTTTTCATTTATTTCTTAATAAATGCCGCTTGTATACATTTTTTTAATTTATGCTTTATTTAATATTAATTATGTAATATATATTAATATTTATAGTTGTTATAAACAAATTTTTATAATATTAAGGATGTCTACATTTGTAATTAAAAATAAAAAGCAGATGTTTAGTATAAAATTAAAGAATGCAAAGAGATCATATATTTATGTCTTCCGATTAACGTAAATTATATTCTTTAATAAATTACAAATATATAAAGTTATATATACATTTATTTTATTGTTACTCGCATTCACCAATGATTTAATTTCGTCCCGACAATCTCATTAAACAAGATACACTATTACGTATATAGCACAGTAAAATACTGCTCTTCTTTAAGAATATTATTCATTACTATATACAGAATAATTGAAATACATAACTCTGTTGCAGGACGTAAATTAAAATATTTGTACATAAAAATTATCGTAAATAGACAAGCAGCCTACTGCATGGTTTATAACATCACCTATAGCAAATTTAATTACCTGACTACTTTGCATAACACTAAAAGCTGTTTTTCAGCACATTAACATCTTTCTAATATGATGCTTGATTGAGTATTAAATTATTAAAAATTGTTTGTCAATTTAATTTGATTCATGAAATTATTACAATAATTTAATTGCATTTATAAGTCCGGAAAACTAATTCGATGCATAATTTTCGAATGACGATTGTGTACTAAAAGCTGAAGTTATTAAAATCATAAACATATAAAATATTTAAAGAAAAATAACCAATATTAATATCATCCACATTCTTAAATAGAATATGTATCTGATATCTTCCAGTATTATTCATCAATGAACATTATATTATGGTTTTAACAAATATATTTTCATATATATATATATATATATGTATATACACACATGTATATATAATGCTCTTTCGACACACCAATGCAGAGTAGTGCAAGTAATTAAAGATCTGTTTTTTTGTAGCTGAACTAGTATACACTAGTAACGAGTATACACTTAAAGTGAAATAGATATATATTTAATATTTGGCAAAAGTGAGAAAAAAGTTGTAGTGCAGTCTAGTGCAGGAATAAAAAACAGACTTTAAATTAGCGATAAACACAATTCGCTACTCCCAAAGTCCATTTACTATGATTTTTTGCAATACGCTAACTTACATGATGCAATATTTCTACATACACGGTAATGGTTCTCGGTAAATTATTATAATGATAGATATTTACATGTAATTCACAGTAACCATATAAAGATCATATAAATACTAAGAAATAATAAAATTTCTTTTAAATGTATCAATTAATTATATAAAATAACTCGAGTGAATTTCAATAATAACAGACAAAAGATCATTGTATGTACACGAAAAAAATGTTTATTACAAATGGATTTCGATATCAATACTCGTTAAGAGCCTCATCGACAACATCGAATTCAATTTCTATCGAACTTGTCAACATGCCGTTCTATGTAACAATAGTATACTTACATGGACGTATTTTTCTAATATCTCTTTTTTTCTAATTTTCTGTATCGGCTTATGTTATTAGTTAAGAGGAACTCATATCGTATATTCGAGCGATCACTCACAAGAAGAACGTCTCGATCACAACGAAAGATTCGCAGTTTATATCTCGCTGGATACCAAGTGCATTCCGCAAGGTTAGTCACGAAAGGATCTTGAACGAAAGCCTGGCGTAATACAGCGAGATACAAGCGTATGTCGTCGTTCAAGATTGTTCGAAATATCATGCGTCGATATGCGAGCAACCGGCGCTTTTCCTCGGAGACGAATGTCTGCGTATGTAAGATTCGCCACGCACAAAGGAAGGAACGCCTAAACAGTGAAATCGCAGATCGTCCCGATTGTATGTTACAAAGTGCTACAACAGTACGTGCTGCAGTCCCGCAACGTCTAACGTAATGTTGTCGCGTACGTTCAATAAATGCGTGAAGCAACGTTTCGCCAACGTCCCGTTGCAGAATGGTGTCAAACAACGCGAGCGGAAAACGCATTCGAAGCCTGCAACAGCTTGCTGAGTCTTGGCCACTCTTGGACGACGAACCGGACGGACATCAACACGGCCGAATCGCGATTCCGCCTTGGATACTCCTCCGCACCGAACTCAACAAATCACATCGCACCCTCTTCGAAATACGCTTCTTCGCGGGAGCGCCGATCAGCTGGAATCTGTCTCCAACGACAACGATATTTCTCGCATAGAAGCAGCAAGTATCGCGCGATAAGCGATAATACGACCAACCGACTCGGTCTTTTTTTTCCTTAATGACAGAACGTAATGGAAAGTGATTGGCTAATTGAAAATTCGTACTGTATACGATCTACGGCCAGTAGGAATATCTGTTTTCTAGGGACGATAGCGTCCCCAGCTGAGATCTCTAAGAAACACGTTTGCCCATTGGACGCCCTTTGGACTTACTACGGATGACACATGTATGTCGCACGCATGTAAATCCTTCATAAAACCGGCATACAACCGGCAATAAAGGATTGAAACGCAGTTTTTTTATAAGAAAGCCAGTAAACCACTATATATGGCATCAGAACAATTATTTGAGGCAAGGAATGTGAATTATAAAATTTCACTCGAGGAACAGCTGTAAGATTTTGTAAATAAACTCATCTCTTCTACTTCTCTCTTTGTCTCTCTCTCTTTCATGTTCGTTTCTATCTCAGTGGATGCATTTGAGAAGCGCACTATCAGCGCCATTTGTATAATACTATCCTTGTTTCACGTTTAATGAACGATGAAGATAGAATAATACAATAGCGTTAATAGCATCTCCCTGAATGAAGCCAATGTTTCATTTTTAATTTACAGATCAACTATTTTCTTGTAATTCTAAGAATTATACCCTTTCTATCAATGCAAATTAACTTTAATCTTAATTCAGTTTACTCTTTTTCTAATCTGAAATTAGAAAAAGATAAAGAATTAGTTGAACTGAAATTAAAATTAAACTATGTTAATAGATGCATAAATGTTTAAGAATTTCGGCACTGTAAAAGCGCTAATTTTAATTTTATAACATTGGGATATTTAAAAACTCATTGTATGAATATTTTAATTTTTCTCAGCTTTTATTCAAGAATATAATTATGTGAAAATATAAAAGATATATAAACAGTAAAACAATAATTAGGAACAGAAAATCAATTTGAATTAACTTTAGTTGATAATGTCCATGATAATTAACACATAATTATTTGATAAATTGTAAAGGCTATAAAGACTCTGTAGTATTTTATTCTAAATACATACATTTTTTTCTATTGTACGCTCAACTTTGAAAGATGATATTTTACATTAGATTGTTCAATGCGAAAAAAACAGAAGGCCGCACTTGTTAGGGATTTATAGATTTTAGAAGAGTTGAGAGTATCTAATATATAAAGATAAATATACATATACACCAAAATAGAAGATATACATCTTATCTTAAAATATACATATATATATAAAAAATCCATTGTAATTTAAATATATAAAAATGGAATAAGAATGTGCCACATTGACATTATCTAGTTCCTATTCGCTATACATATAAAAATAAATATCGAATAATCACTTGAAATACAACAAAAAGTGAAATGGCACTATGAAGAGCAAAAGTGTCCTCTAATTCACATGTAGTGAATTGCATTTGTATCGAGTTTTAAAAGTCTCACTGTGACTTCTCTTTCAGCAATTAATCATTTGGAGAAAAAGAAGGATCTCAATACATGCACAATTCTTCACTACACCGGAACAGCAGTTTTGCTGTTGATTGTACATATACAATATGCGCGTGTATTCTAAAATCATTTATTTCACAATCTCCTTCAAACCAGTCGATTTCGCACTTACTTCCCACAGATGGAGTGCTACTTCTGAATCTAAATCTTTTTTAGAGACGTAAAGTTTACAATCGCGATACAGATGTCCACTTTCCTCAGACAATGACGGTTCTGTTGCACAATGCAATACCGTTTGCGCACCCTGTAAATATTAATTTGTAATAGAAAATAATAATCCATGCAGCATGAAATATTTCCAAAATAATTGTAAGATTTGAAATATTTCAGAAATTTTTCATAAAATATTTCTAAAATAAATATAATTGAGAAATCAGTTTTTTAAAGTATTCTTTTTCTTACAATATTTCTAAAATATTTTTGTGAAATGTTTTTGCGCAATATTTTAAAATTTTTTATAAACGTTTATGAAATATTTTATTGAAATACTTCAAAAAATGATTTACATGATCTACATTTTATGCAGTGTGGGAAAAGTCCTCTTATTCATATTAGTTTCCTAGATCAAAGAATTTATAAAGGTAAAAGATTTTCTAAAGGTGGATCACATATTGATTTGTATATTTACCTGATTTGCAGTGCGTAGAAACATAAGAGCAACAGGCGAGAAAATGATATAATGAAACCAGCTTCTTTTCACATTTCTGAATAAACCAGTATAAGTAAATCCAGGACACACCATGTAAACATTAACATCAGTATTTTCTGTTCGTTTTGCAAGCTCAGCGGCAAAGTATGCATTTGCAAGCTTTGAGTTACAATAGCCAGGATTCATTCTGCTTTTTACCGGTAATCCTTTCTCGCCGTTCAAGTTTGAAAAATCTATTACTCCAGATTCCAAAAGCTTGGATGTCACTACCACTATTCTGTACGAAAAGTTTTATTTCAATATCGTTTTGTCACTCTAAAACATTACTTTATACTAACCTACTAGGAGCGCTTTCCTTCAGACGATCCAAAAGTAAATTGGTAAGCAAAAAGTGACCCAAATGATTTACTCCGAAATGGATCTCAAATCCATCTTTCGTCAAAGCGTGATCTTTCAGAGGTGCATATACCCCAGCATTATTGATCAACACATGAATTTGGGAAAATTTCTTTAGTACTTCATTGGCAAATTTTCTAATCGATGAGAAAGATGCAAGATCCAACTCCATAGGAATCTATATGAATAGGAATAAATCATATATGCATTAAGTTATAAAGTACCCAAGTAGAACAAGTCATTATAATATCAAAATAATGTTAAAATGACTCCACAACGATCATTAAAAGTCATTTTTCAATCATCTTCATTTTAATGTTTTGACGTTATCATAACTTGTTGTTCTGTTTGGGTAAAAAAGACAGATAAAAAGTAATATAGAGATAGAATTGCATAATTCGATATGTAAAGATTACTGTGGTACAATTTTATTAAAGAAAGATTATATGATCACCAATTCGCCAGTAGATATTTTGCTGCGTATCTCTGCTATAGCATTCGTTGCACTTTGTACATCCCTGCAGGCCATAATAATCGTGGCTTTTCGCTTGGCCAATTCCTTCGCCGTCTCCTTGCCGATGCCGGAGTTAGCGCCGGTCACAAGGAATACCCGGTCTTGTAGATTGCTGGTGCTCTTGCATTTTCCCCAAGTGCGCTCTCGACATTTGCGAAGCAAGCCGATGAGCAAGACCATTGGAAGTATGAAGTAACACCACGAAGATACCATATTGTCGCCAGGTGACTTTTAACCTCGCGGCATGAGACTGTTATGTTCCAAGTGTAACACGTGGGTATACACTAATTCAGTCACAGAAAACAGACGTACGTTGATTGTGGTTCGTTGATCGCGATGACTGGCTCAAACGTTGCTAATGCATACTAACATTGAGCGTGACACAATATTGTGCACTTTCACGTTCGGTCCAATCGAATGGAGTTTCTAACTTGTCACGTACAACAGCATGATAGCAATCAAACGCAAAGAGCATCAATTCAAAGGCTAATCTTATCTTAAGCACTCCGAGCGATTCCACATCTTGGACAATCTCGAACAAAATAATTACTGCAACATCACAAGTGCCGCCGCAAATTTTTACGCGGAACTTTATTTACAATCGTAACGCGCAAGCGCTGCAACGCAAATATACCAGAATACGCAAATTTTCACGAACCCTTGAACAGCCCTTTCAATAAGAATGGCAAAAAATTGCGGGATACCCCTGTGTATATTCGATAAAATATTATTTCAATTTCAAGTTTACTTGTAAGGTATTTCCAACATATCGATATTCGAAAAGTTTTAATAACTATAAAGTAATGTCGATAATATTGGGTCATCTAAAAAGTATCCGCGGTACTTTGTCACTAGATATATGAGCATCAACACACATCTAGTGACAAAAAACCGCGGATACTTTTTAGATGATCCAATAGATCTGTTCGCATTGAAATCCTCGAAAATATTATTGCACTTAAAATGAGATAATAAATGACATATTAATTTAGACTTTGAAGAGAAAAAAAGCGAAGATACTGAATGCAAAATATAAATAATGTAAATAGACCTATATTATTATTTTGTTTTTTATTTATAGAAATAAAGAAATAAAAGAGAGAAACTAAGTTGCCTTCGTTGTTTTATCAAGTTAAAAAGTAGCTAAGTAATATTGTACGAAGCAGAAGTTCTTAGATCTGTTCTTTTTAGAATTCTCGCACGGTTCATCTTTTTTCCTTTTCTTTCCAGTTGAATAGAAAACAAGAAAAGATGAACTATGCAAGAAGTTTAACTACAAAGAATAGGGCCCTTTAGAATTCGTTAGAAATGTAGTTTAATAAAGATTATTAAATATATAACAGATGTAAACATATTAACATCACTAATAAAGTGATATTGAAGATAATGCAATTTAAAATAAAATTGAATTATAATATTTCATATTTCAGTTAAATCGAATATGTATAATGGAAACACAGCATTTAAATACGAATTTAGTTTATTTAGTATATTGAATGTGTAATTAAATATTAATTATTTTGAAAATGTATTTTTATAATTGCACTCTGCAACATACACACTTACATCCATTCTTCACTTATTTTCCATTACACTTTCTTGTCAATTTTATAAAATATAAGTGAAAAATTGTAAAAATTAATAAGACTGAATTGTTGCTTTATGTAGTATTAAAATTTAAAAAAGCATAAATCTACGGATCAATTAATATATACACATTATATGTTTCAATAAATTATTTATATTTTTAAAATAAATTTTAATGATAATTGCAATTATTTAAATAATGTTAAGACACGCGATATTATATTCTTCCACATACAAATCAACATAATTATTAGATGGAATATATATATAT
>NW_011627093.1:1402988-1430225 GCF_000204515.1 Acromyrmex echinatior | reverse complement strand
CTCTCTCTAAAGATATCTATAACATCATAATAATTGGTTTTATCTTATGTTTATATTAATATTAATAATAATTTTATACATACATATATATATATATATATATATATATGACATCAATATATAATTAATTCATAAATATTGATATATACACATTAACAAAACATGTTAACATACGAGATCTGTCCCAAAAGTATCCGACCTTTATCTGTATCATGAGAAAGAGCTATTTCGAAGTGATATGAACAACGTCGCCTTCAAAGTAGTTTCCTTTCGGAGTAATGACTTTCTACAAACGGTACACCCACTTGCGAAAGCAGCCTGGAAGTCGTTTTTTATGATAGCCAACAGCTCCGTCGTCGCATTTTGCTTTATTTCTTCAATATCGTTATTATTTCCTCAAATTTTTTACCCTTCAATGGATGTTTCAATTTAGAAAATAAGCAAAAGTCACACGGGGTTATATCTGGACTATACGGAGGTTGACGAAGTTGGACAATACTGTGTTTAGTCAAAAAACTTCTGAATCAGGTGAGATGAATGAGGATTACCGTGGTGCAACAGCCAGTTTCCATTTTTCCACAAATGCGGACGTTTCCTCCTCACCCCCGTCACGCAATTGTTTAAGAACTTTCAAATAATACTCCTTGTTTATTATGCGACCTTGTGAACCATATTCGTGCAACACCTTCCTGGTCGAAGAAAACAGTGAGCATTGCCTTCACGTTGCTTTTGACGCGCTTTCTTGAGTCGAGGCGCTTCTCTCGTCACCTGTTGCGAAAATTGTGTTTTTGTTTCAGGATCATAGTCATAAACCCATATTTCATCGCTAGTAATAATCCTTTTAAGCAATTTAAGATCTTTATTGATGGATTCCAGAATATCTTTGGCAATTTCAACTCAAGAATTCTTTTGATCTTTCATAAGTGGAGCGAATTTTGCAATCACGCGACTCATTCCCAGATCTTCAGTCAATGTTCGAGAAACAATAGTTTTTGGGATCCCAAGGTCCTCTTCTAACTCTCGCACAGTTAAATGACGATTTTTGTTGATTGCAGATCGCACAATAAACGTTCCACATTTTTCGCTGTTTTTTACATTGAAGGTCTGCTGGAACGAGGATCACTGTTCACTGAGACATGGCCAGCTTTGAATCGTTTAAATCATTCTTTTATTTGTGTATCACTTATAGAGTCATTATCATAAACTTGACGGATCATACCAAACGGAACATGTATAACAAAGTTTTTGATAAAATTTAATAAAAAATTTAATAAATTCTCTGCTCGACTCGTTCAGTCATTGTGAAATGCGACGCTTGGATGCTTTTCGACATTCACACAACTGCGTACCGTTGCCAATTGAACAGCTGTTGGATCATGCCGCTTGATGAGAGTACTCTTAAAGGTCCACCCGAAATACTGAATACCTGTTTTCCATAATAGGATGCCCAAGGATAAAGATATACACACGCACAAGTCGGATATTTTTGGGACAGACCTCGTATATTAAAAGGTAATATATATTTTAATAGTTAATATATATAAATGATATATATATATATAAATTATTAGATAAATGCAAGTTTCACTTACCAATCATTGTTTTAAGTCTAACCGTGCACATTATGTAATCATCGAAAGTAATCTTGCCATCTTTAGTACCATAACGATGAACCAATATATTAAGAATATGATTGTTTAAACGGTATCCCGCGCTATTTAACGCTTGTCTTAATTCAAATGCATTTAAATATCCCGATTCGTCTCTGTCGTACAATTTAAAAACAGCCTGAAATATTTATAATACCGTAAAAATATTAGGCATACAAATATCTTACAAGTTAAAAAACCAAATTGAAAAATTTCGCACTTACCTTCCATTTTCTAATATCATTCCACAACGTTTTAAATTCTTCAAAACCGAGTTTGCCGGAGTGATCTGCATCTAACATAGCAACCATACTGCGACATATATCTTTACTGAAACCTCTGTCGTGAGTCTCTGCAATTTAAGAGAAAAACTCATTTTGCCTGTTATAATCTTCATGTATGTAAGAGATAATATCTAAAATATTATCATAAAAATTTTCAAAATACGTATAAATTCACATGAAATTAAAATGAAAACGTAAGAGTACTGTATTATCTTACAGTTTTTCAACAAATGTATTAAAACAGTAATGTCTTCAATTATACAATAGAAATGACAAATTCAACAATTATGATACAGCTACATTGCAAACTTTACACGTGTGCCGACAAATTTAAGCAATTCGTTAATATTTCATTCTCTGTTAATTGAAAAAGCATGCGGTAGGTATTTTTCATCGAAAAGTTCTGTCCTACCTTGTGGGAGACATAAAGTGTCGACATGCTAACATCATTTTGATATTGTCATTATCAGTTATATATCACCATATACCGAATGCTGATGAAAGCGCGTTTCGTGTGTTATCATAGGGATAAATAATCAAACAAGTGGGACATAATCATCACGGCGTAACACAATTGGTAAAACAATCCTGTGATAGGAGGTGTCTTTGTCTTACCTACGGGCTTATTGTACTGTTCATTATTACAAACAATGCCGCACAGGAGTGAGATGAGAGTGTCGACAAACGAATCATTTCCTTCAACAGTTTCGGGAACATGTGCCTCGCTACGATGCGCCAATTGTGGTAACTCTACCCGTAACACACAGCTACATGTTAGCTTTGAGTTTTACATACGTACACTTGGGCCATAAGAATCCGTAACATTCACATTTCTTGCCTTATGTTACAATCTACATTTCTCTAACTTTTATACAACCTCTAATAATCTAGTTCCTTCAAGAATTAAATATTGTATTTTTAATAAAAGCTTATATATCATTTATATATAATATATGTATACTCTATGCTTGTTTACTAAAAGATTGTATTATTACAATTATTTTCAATTTTTTAAACAGTTTTTAATTCATCTAATTAAATAAAGAAATTTTCGAAATATTGATATTGGATTTATATCAATTATTTGAAGGACCCAAATGTATTTATGCATTGTAGACAAATTACAAGATAAAAGATAAGCATGCAGAATTTTTGATACGATTATTAAATGATCATAAAATGCTGTACAGCGTGCTGAAAGAATAAAATAATTTATAATGAGGAGCAAATTTGTAGTAAATTAATCGACTATCAGGCTAAAAATAAACGGTGCAGGTGATAAAATATAAAAAATATAAGATTAATGATAAAGCATGATTTTTAAAATGTATGATTTTATCAAGTATGAGAAACATCGAGCAAATTAAGCATAAAAATTACAAAAAGCTATGAAGCAAAGCTCTTATAATTAGAATAAAATACGATCATGTACGGAAACTATATATACTCGTATTTAAAACTGTACATACTCTTTTTTTTTCATACTTATTTTTACATCAAGACATATCTCTCAGCGCGGAGACAATATTTACCTTTCTTCATGGCGTAATCTAGAATATCTTTGAGTTCCATCCAATCCACTTCCAAATCATCGCCAGCAAGTTTCTTGAAGAATTCTCGGACTTTATCGCTATTGCGATCTTGCTCAGGTTCCTCGGGAACCTACAAATAATACAGAAAAAATATTTCATTATAAAACATAAAAACAATCGTAATCTAAAATTCTGCATCTCTTCCATAAAATTTGAATCAACTTCAAACTTTTTATAACTATTTTTAAATTACAATATTTAAACATAACTTAAAATATTTTAATTTAGTTTTTTTCATTAATACGTAAAATTTATGTATACAGTATGAGCCATGAAAAATAGGAATGACATCTTCTAAAAGATGTGAAAATAACTGAAAATCACAAGTGAATTCAAAACATGAAATGAAACGTAATGAACTCATTCCTTTTTCTCTTATTTCTTATTGATTATTATTAATGAATTTGATTTCTACTATATACATACATTACGCTATTTTACCCAATTTCTTTATGATTTCTACTATATACATACATTCACAGTATACTCATTATGCTTATTTATTATGTTCTACACGTATTTTCGAATCAAAGCGGTTGTAGCGAAATCGAATCCAAGACTATGTTCACCAGGGTACGCACTATTATTTTATCTTTGTTTAACATTCGGTGAACAACAAGGATAATTTTATCCTGACAATGCCCTGAGTTCTTGAACACAATCCTATATTTCTTTAATTTCTTATTCATACATAAAACATATTAGAGCTTTCTATTGCCTCATACAAGCATGCGTTTTACTTACGTTGTCTCCGTTTTGATCCTCCTTATCATCCGCAGGATTAATTACCTAAAAGCCAAGCAATGTAAACATGCGGCTCGTTAGTGATTAGTTATTATTGTGAGCGACATTTTTCACATAACGTGAGTCAATTATCAGATGGAGACAACACTATTAAATTTTGCAAGCATTAGCTGAACACAAAATTTAATTACATAATATTGGTTAATTCTACGTTTTTACGTGCAATTTAACATAAATTAATTTAATGCATTTCTAATCTGTGATTACACTTTTTTGACACACAATGCATATATTCATCAAACTGAATTATTAGTGCTTTCAGTGCCAGTGCTGTGAATTATTATAAATGTCTTCTAAGTTGTGTGATTTGTCGCGTTAGTATGATTCATCAATTCTAAACATTAGTATAAGCTGACAATCTGATGTGTAAGAATTTTGTACACAACTATCTTGGAAATTTCGATTAAAACTTTCTGATTTAAATATATAATTTGAAAGATTTTTTTTATCATCTTCAATTTATTACAATAAACAAAATAATTCGTATTGCTAAGGATTGCTATTATTATCCTTACCCTATCATCAACTTCTCCAATACCAACTTCTTCATCATTTTCTCTGTAAACAAACAGAAACACTTAGATAAAAGTTCTTTAACGTATTATTATATTACAATATCGCAAGAGAACTTACTCCATATTATTCTTGTTCTCAGAGAAGATTCTCAGCAAGAATTCACCTTCCTCGTTTGGATCGAAAGTACTCGGAACTATGCAGTAAACACCCGGCGGTAATTTGAAACGGCACGTAACTTCCCGTAAATTTATAAATGCCGGTGAACGCCCAACAGATGCGTTGTACTTGAAGAAATTAATATCTAGTGGTTTTGGCAATCTCTCCGGATAGTCTAACTGTAAAAAAAGTAGACTTTTAATAGAAAATATTTTTTATTTTTCATCTTCTAATGACGAGTTCTTGAAAATTCATGCGTTTCTTGAATGACATTTTACTTATTAATTTTTCAATACAAAGTTATGTAATAAAAAATATAATTTATAAACAGTAATGAAACTTTATTTTCTTTGAAATGTCGAAGATAAATATTTGAATTTTCAAACAAATCAAATTTATAATTCTATTGTACTGTATTATTAGACTGTTATTATTATTATATAATATTATATATATTATTATTATTATATAAGAATCAATTAAATTTCATATACATGATATATCGCGAATCCGATAGTGAGGCAATCAGCACCCATTCTTCTTTGCGCTCTTCTATTTTTTTGCATTAAAGCAACAATTACGGTACACTTATCATCATCGTCATCTGGAGACTCCAATGTAATACGGTACTGCGGATTATGGTAGAAGGTCTCTATAAAATATATGTTTTTTGTTTAATGAGAATACTCTTACAAAATTTGATCAGTCCGATATATCTCACCTAAAAAGTTTCTGCAACCACCCGCTGTTACTCCACGCACCCACTCTCCTTCAAACACGCTCATCTCCCAGCGTTTCTTTCCAGCGCTGATGTCGTCCGTCGTTAAGGAGTCTGGATTCAAGTTGCATATCTCGAGTTGAGTGAAGTGGCGAGTAAAATCATGGAACGACATCCAAAATTCACCGTCCATATCGAATGTTAGGCCAAGTTCCTCTTTCTCATGATCAGGAATAAATCTCCATTCTGGTGATCTATCGATAAATGATGAAAACGTGAACTTGGAATTATAATTTTCGAAACATAGGGGGAGACTACTCACTGATCGCTCCAAGGCCCATTCCATTCTGCCTCGTTTCCCCAAGGATTCCGAAGCCTCAATAAAGGTATGGTACCGGATCGATTTGGCATCTGGATTTCCACGTTCTTCACGCGAGTGATGCTGTACGCGTGACCGCGTATTAATCCTTGAGGTGTTTCAGCCTCCACTACATTGGGGTCGGGCTAATAGAAAAAGGGATCAAAGTAATAATCAATTGAAGCATGCGATCTATAATAATAAATATTATAACTTATTCACCTCGATAGAACAACCCAGTAACGAGTTTCTCTCAGAGGCTTTCAAGAGAATATTGAACAAGTTCGGTGGCGTTTCATCCATTTGGTACATTTCCGTTACTCCACCAGTGAAATCCTCCATGGCTTCACAGGTTGTACCGCCCTTTAATGCCTCATAGGAACCATGCAGTTTTGCATACGCTTTTTCGAGAAGGGCGCTCCAGAATTCATTACTCTCAGCCGAATGAAGATACACTAATTCTCCACGACAGGTGGGCAATCGATCGTCAATCACTACGTCGACCCATCTACCGTACTGCCAAAATCTAATAAATGTACAAATCTTATGTAAGAGTCCTTTCCAAGTTAATAGTAATTTGTAATTTAGCAGAAAAACTTGTCACATAAATATCGCAGAATTTAGATAATATATTCGTGATATTCTATTCAGTAATAAACGAAAAACTTCTGAATAAAATATATAATTCGTTCCTATAAACATTTCGTTTATATAATAAGAATGTAAATTAAATTATTTTTGGCCACGTCGGAAAAGCGTTGTTTATGAAATAACTGCATGCGTTCAGCAAACCTGAAATGAAAGATTCCAGCGTAATTTTCCTCGAAGCTCTGATCTTCTGGCACTATTTGAAAGAACAAATTCGAATGCATGGTCAGATTGGCCACTGCGGCCAACAACCAACAGTCTCCCAGTTCTCCTTGTTGAACATCGAATCTTGAGAAACCTTCCACGAAGAGCTGAGGATCATCCGCGATTTCCTGCGAAGTTAGCGCGTTGTAGGTAATGTTAAAATCATTCTCCTCGTGTTTGATTTGTAAATTATTGTCGACAGCAGCTAATAAAATTTAGGATAATTCAAAAGATTTCTAACCATCGGTCGTTTCCATTCTATGTATCTATCCGGTCTGCGAGAGAAATACAATGACGAGTCATTGGCTGGAAATTCAGGATCTTCGAAGAGTCTTCCCGTCGCCAGGCACTCTCGTCTCAGGGTATTGAAGTCTTGGACTTCCCCTCGTGGTCTAAAGCCGGATCCTTTCTCCCCTAGCTGCGAACATCAGTTTGTGCATGAAGTCGTATATACGCGGATCTATTTTCGAGAAAAAAGGGAAAAAATTGCGATTTTGGCCTACATTATAGCAGGGTTTTCCAATAAAATTTTTTGTTGTTCGTATCCCTTTATCTTCAAAAGATTTTTTATACGTTGTAGAATCGTGGGACTTGTTCGGCTTTACTGCCGAATTTTTAGGAACAGACTCGCGTTTGGTCAAGTAAAGGATATTATTATTCCTGCCGATTATCCTATTATTCGTAGATTTTGTAGATTCGACACTAGATCCAATTTTCAGAACCGCCAGACCTTCTTGCATGTAATTAGAGTAGCGATAATTAGTATATTTGCTACGTCGTGAATCCATGTCGGTGAGTTAACGAAGCGAATCGCTTTATATGCATAGAAAAGAATAAACGCGTGTGCAGAAAAAAATCGTCACGTAAGCAAAGCAGATTTCTCCTCGAAACTGTGCAATCGATACAAAATGAGAATTAAAACTATTCGCCATGAGAAAAGTTTCATTATTCGAACTTGGAATAGCTATCTTTATCAGATAAGTTCGATATGACTATCGTTTGTGGAAATAGTGGTATGATAACTATACCGGAAGACAACGAACCGCAATTTAGATTGTGATATTGTTTAATAAGGATATGTGAACAGCTGCGTGAACGTAAAGAGATAACAAATTAGTACACGGTATGATGCAGAAAAGCATTACAATGTGCAAAGTATTAGCCAATGAATATCTATGTCAATATAATAATATAATAAATGTCTGCGTTAAAATATACTTTTATTTTATCTTATCAATTTGTATACAATTATTTTTTTATTGTTTCTGAAAATATCAAAACATCTGATGATCGAACTTAATAAAAGTAGGCAGCTATGAAATGAAATGCAAAAAGTGCATCTATATTCTAAATATTTGTTGAGAATTCAGCAGTCGAAAAGAAAAGTTCTGATTTTCTTCTAAACAAGTTTTCAACTTATACGGTATATTGTCAATGATTAATTTAAATATTTACATTATAAATTGATACACAAAAAGTTATCATATTAAAAGGTTCGTATTAAAAGACTGAATGACATGCAGATTATAAACTAAACCAATTACGTTTTTAATTATAAATAAACAATTGCAAATAAAAGAGCAATATTAACGAAATTAATTTAGTAAATCATCTATTATGCTACTTATTTATATTATTATATATATAAGTATGTATTTAATCATTTAATATTTTACCTATTTATTTAATAATTATTTTTAATTATTGTTTACATCCCGAAAAAAAATGTTTCATATATAACATTATACATAATTATATACAAAATATGTTCATATTTATAACATTTTTTTCCGGAATTCTATTTCATCGTCCTTATTCTTTTCACTCTTTCAATACGTGAACAAAATTTTTTAAGTTAGAATTGAAATAATTTACATGTTTTGTAAAAACACGTGGACAGCATGAATACCACTGTATTGACGCATGTTATGACACATGTAATTTTTTCTAATGAATGAATACGTATCATGCAAGAATGCATTGTATCAGTTACACATTTCTCGTACAATGTCGTCATCACTATTGCCATCACCATTGGTATTGTTAGAATATCTTGCATGCAATGTATTTATATTACAAAAGACATGAATAATTATGTGATATTAAATTAAAGAGTTTTAGTATTCACATTGTGAAGAATCATTCAAGATTAATGTAGATTTTTTTTATATAAGTTTGCGATTTCTAGAGCAGGAAAAATAGGAAGTGTTAAATGAGAGGAATTGATCAATCGTGCGCTTTTCTCGGTGTTACATTTTATTCCAATATGATATGCACAAGTTACATGATTTTATATGTGAAGATATTTAGTCAAGCTTTTATTTAAAAAGATTTATATATTATATTATGCTAGTAAAACACAACAAAGCAGTTTATCTCGTAGATATATACATATCATTTTTATAAAACATTTATCGATAATTTTTCTGATTATTTGTATCGGAAAGCAAGTGATCTAATTCTTTATAATTACTTTTCTATTGTTTGTATATCTTTTACAAGAAAATATATCTTTTACACATAACGTGATAATAAATCGATTATGACGAATCTCGTTGTAGCGATAGATCTGCATGTCAAGTGATACTAAAGAGATATAATGCGCTTCTCAAGCGTTTGTGAAAAAATCGATTAAAAATGACTAAAAATCGTTGAATATTGGTTTCAATAATTTTTTACTTAAATATTATCAATTTTACAGAAAAACAGCGAGAGATAAAAATTATTTATTTTCTTCTCATAAAATTTTGAGAATTTTTTCAGAATTTTTTAGAATTTTTTAATATTTGTATTTTCATACAAAAAAATTGATAAAAAATTCTAAAAAAATTCTTTAAGTTCTATAAGAAAAAAATAAATGATTTTTATCTCTATACACAGACCTATACGACAATGAGTTTCGTCGCAATTGATTATTATCACGTCGTGTCTTCCCTTTGTTAGTTATCCTAAATAGTCATCACAATCATGGCTGGATTCTACTTAACATTCATAACGTTCGTGAAATCACTAATCCTTATCGTTTATCAAATATTAAACAAAGACAAACGATGCTTGTGAGCGTTGCGAATGTTAAGTGGAACGCAGCCCATATTGAATCATGATGTCAGAAGCGAGAAATGACACGTTGATTTTTTTATTACGTATCATTTATAAATAAAGACAATTTGGATAAAACAAAATAATGAAATTGCTTTAAAACAGTTATAAAAATGGACGAAAACTATGCTTATCCCCCCTGACCGTCAATAAATAATCATAAAAGATGATAAAAGGCACATTAGTTTATTCAATGCGCACGTGTAGCTTATTTTCACTTACACGTGTTTTTTATTACTTTTTACGATTATTTACTGTCAAGGAGGATAAATATAGTTTTCATCCATTTTTACAAATGTTTTAAAGCAATCTCATCATTTGTTTTATTCAAATTGTCTTTTTTTTTTTATAAATGCATGTAATAAAAATTAATATATCATTTCTCGCTTCGACGTCACAATTCAATATGACTGTGATGACTACTCAGGATCCTTAAGTGAGAAACAATTTGATAGAATCTCAAATTAGAAAAATTACTATTTCTAATTATTCAGAAAGTAAATTAAAAATTTTTTATAAATAAATTTATTCTTAATTTATTCTTAATAAATAATAATTATTTAATTAAAATTTACCTCAATTTATAATTTGTAATTTATAATAAAGAAAAACGAAATAGAAATACCAGTCGATGCGCTGCTTAAAAAATATATTGGGCAATAAAAAATTTATTTCGACAAATACTCGTTTTGACGAAACAGGTTCTACGAAAAATTCGAAGATTATCTACTAGTGAAGATACTAAAACGGAGTCTGCTTCATGACTCATCGGTTGCCGGCTCTTTGCCTCTGATTGTGAGACAAATAAGCGTACCACTTTGATATTGAAGAGCGACGGTAGGAATCGCTTGATCTCGACCGCCGTTTTAACAAACACATCCTCCTCGGTGCCACCTCCATCGCCGTAACCACCGTAGTAACTCATCGCACTTGTTTTCTCTTTTTCTTCTCGGCTACGCTCAAATCCAAATTGAATCCCGAATGATTTCAAAAACACCGATCATTCGAGCGAACGACGCAGCTCGAACTCCCGATGTTATCTTAAATGCCTCGATATTCGTCACGTTTTAACTGGCACGGATTACGAAGCGCGAGAAGGTACTCCGACGCGGTTTCGAAACCGTTACAACCTAACAGATTCTGCGCCGGGCCGGACAGATTCATCCACGAGGATAACCATTAACCTTCACCCATGGCTTTTCCTTCGCACGTCACGCCGGTGTGTACATACACCATTATACACTATACAGTTCTCGTCGCTTTCGAAATGACCTTGATTGGCTCGATGGAGAAGACACGAGAAGGTGCACGTTCAGTGGCGGCTTTCGGATTCTATACGTCTATTTTCTACAGCTGAACTACTGGAGTGTACACTTTTGGAACTTAAAGTGAAATAGATATATGTTCGATATTTGGCCAAAAATGAGAAAGAAATTTTAGTGCCAGAATAATAAAAACAGAACCTATTGTTCACATTATAACGATTAAACGCGATTGGTTGTCATTCTTAAATCTAGCCAATGGTTACGCTCGTGTCTCAAATTCGTCGCCATTTTGAAAACCTTGAGTCAGCATGCGCGCGATTTAAAACGACAGATATTACCAATGGTGATCCTTGTAACTTCTAATTAGCAGGACTGTTTAAACTTAAACCGTTCGAAATTAGTTGTTTGTTGTGATCTTGCAATTGTCAACTGCTGTACTAAAGTTGTTTCATAAATTCTCGAAATATGTAAGGTATGTCGTACATTATCATATACTCACCTCGATCTTCTTTGTTTCTTGTCGAACGAATTCTGGCTCGAATATTTCTTTGTTCCACCCATACGAATTCATTTTCGTACACTTGAAAATTCTTATCCCGATGAGATCTGCGAAATGAGCTATCGGAAATTTGGCAACGATCGGTAGAGTCCAATTTATTCCATTGGCCACATGTCTTCTTGACAATGTTAATATGAAACTTCGTTCTCACTAGTTAATCTCACTTTTTCTGCACTGCTATTGTCAATGTCACGATGACGCCGATTCTTATCAGTTCTTATAATTGCGCGAGTTATGACTGTAGGAAGGTTATTCGTCGTTCGTATGGTGGATTATCTTCCTGAATGATCGTATTGTATATCACTTCTGGACAGTACCGTATGCAGAGCAGAGAAAAAAAGTTAATTTCTTTTAACAGGTTTGTTTTTATAGTAAATTAACTATCATTTATTAATGCTAATTTAATGCATTAATATTAATTTAATACATTTAATATTAATTTAGTACATTAATAATAATTAATTTGTCATTAATTTGTTAGATTTGTTACATACTTATATTCCAAATTATATCAATCACTGAAATAATCAATGTTCATAAACATTTAAAAATATATATAAATAAAAAATATATATTCCAAATTAAATTCAATACTTAAATTATACAGTGTCCCCGAATTTTTTATAATACTTTAATAGTTTTGTAAGCTAAAGAGAAAAAAATATTATCCAAACATAGGTTCTAAAATGCTTTATGTATGTTTATTTCAATTTAATTTAAATTTATCATCTTTTTTTGCGATAGTAAAGGAAATCTTCCTAATGATGATTTTTTTTATCCTCATCTAAAAAAATGATAAATTCAAAATTACTGAAATAATATCCATAAACATTTAAAATATATATTAGGTGTTGGAATTAATTCGTAGCGTTTTACAAGTGATGGGAAGTACTTTCATTAATGTATTTTTTAATGCTCATGTGAAATAAATAACATTCTTTCATTAAAAAACGCTACGAATTAATTCCAACACCTAATATATGAATAAAAAATATACGTTATACGATATCAAGGTTATATTAACATGAATAGACAATACTTTGAGATACTTTGCAAACTTATAGGTAAAATTGTTTCTTATACATTTCATATTTTTGTTATAATTTATTCAGCTTATTTATTATTAAACTTTTTAATAAAACATTTTAAGATACCTATATTTATGAGAGACTTATATTTATATAACATTTTTTTATTTCAATTTATATAGAATAGAATATATCATATTATTGTACAGAAAATTCAAGGAGATTCCTATTTATTTTATATATGAAATTTCTTAAAAGATACGATCATTGATGATCAATGACAATAATTTAAGTCATAATATGATTTGTTTGAAAATCAATTGTCTCTTTATAAAATTGTAGAATCTAGAATTGGCTTTACCTACTTCTATTCAAGACGATGCAATAAATTTTACACTGTATCAAAATATTTATTGAATATCTATTGGATGTTTAACTTACACCAGATGTCTAAAATGCACTACTGATTGATTTTTGGGATGACTGCCAAATAGTTCCAATTCCTGAAGATCAATACTATTTTGATAGAATTATTCGAATCTTAAAAAGAAATTCCGTCTATCGATGATTTTTATTGTTATGACTTTTGCGTGCCGACAATCGATTCCAACAATTGTCTGTAATCACATGCAGTTAATAAACATGCAATTTTGTCGATTTGTAAACAATAGCTAAGCAGAATCCGGGATCGTCGTTATATCGCCTAATAGCGAAATAATGCGAATCGCGATTATCTGACCGTGTCTATTAATTTTTACACCTGGAGGAAATAGGATCTATCGTAGGTTTTATGGAAAAACCACTCTCTACTACGTCACGGTCGACTTAATTGGCGTGGAGTCAGAATCATTGAGTTGCGACACGGTGCTAGTTTATCGCGACAACGATTATTGTTGCAAACAGTCTGTATTGCATTTTGCCACTGGTACCGTAGTCATATATATTTGTATATATGCCAGATCAAACGCATTTGTGTTACCATTTTTAGCTTTTATTACCGCTGGAAATTGTGCACTGCACAACATGATAGTCGATATAAATCCATTACAAAGCAAATGTTCAATGTCTGCGAACATACAGACAATATTATGCTGCAAAGTAAATAAATATACTAGAAGGTGCACAAAAAAACTTGCTGGAACGCAGAATTGCAGAGCGTGATTTCATATCTAAGAAAGAATTTTAATTTCATATATTCCAACAGAAAATACGAAATAATTCCTGTAATAATTTTTTCATGATTTGCTTTTTAATGCTTTTATATGTAAAATGATAACAAGAATCAATAAAAAAAAGATACATATATGTATGTAAATATGCAAATCACCTGCTTTATCAAATGAAAATTGTTTCTGACAGGATTGATCTTTTGATTTTGATATCTATTGAGCATTTTTTTATTTTTTATTTAATTATCTATCCTTTCAATCCTTCGAATTTTTTTCCATGATTAAAGTCTATACGCATTTAGCAGTTAAAGGGATTAAGGCCTGGTTGCACCAACGTTATTTTTTGAGCGAGACTTAAAATTCTCTTTGCCTCGTTTTAAAGCCGAAAAAGAGACAGAGAGTTTTAAGTAGGGACCGGATATCCGGAAAGTATTCAGTATCCGACACTTTTTTACTATCCGACCGGATAGTCAGACATCATTAGTATCCGGGAATATATCCGGTTGAAATTTGATATTATTAAATTGTTGATTTTTTCTTATATAAATATTCTAGAAATAAGTATGCATATTCATGATGCTATAATATCTTATACATTGTTGCAAAATTACAATCTTTTTTTGTACAGGCTTTTTTTTAGAAGACTCGGAATCCGGTCAGATATCCGGAAAATATCCGACTCGAAGAAATTGCCTTCTCGGATACTCGGTCGGATATCCGATGTTACATTCTGTCCGGGTATTCGATATCCGGTAATTTTACGATCTAGTGCATTCCTAGTTTTAAGCCTCGCTTAAATTAAAGTGATGGTGCAATCGGGCTTAAAACACAAGAGAACAAAACAAAAGAGAATTAAAAAACTACTATTTGCAGGTAATCCGTTCTCCTAGCTTTTTAGTAATAATTCTTTATTTAGTATGATAATCCAGAAATTACATCCTTTTTTAGCGCTATTAAAATTGTGATATTGTGCCGACCTTTTATCGATTCAAAGACACACCCTTGTGCACGTCATGGTCACATTAAAGCTGAACTTAATCTCTTATTCAATGGTTTCGATATGATGTACGATTACCCAATTTAACAATTATTGCTATGTCTCAGTTAAATTAGTGAAGAGAATCGTTTAACCAGAAATTACTTCACAAAATAAAATGATCGTGCACAGCGATCGTGACAAATATGGATATTCTTATTTAAAATAGACTAATTAGTTTCCATTATCTAATTTACAGCTGTTACTATTGAAATAATTATTGCTGCTACTTTGCAACTGTCGTTATGTATATTACGTAATGTTGCAGTGTCTTCTCAATGATAAAACTTATAATATCAAACATATATAATTATATAAATGTAAAATGTATTAAAATAATTGCACATTAAAATAATTGCACATTACAGTAATTATACATTAGATTAATTGCAAATAAAACGTTGTACAATTGTTTTTTATTAATTTTTTTTATCTTTGTAAAATTCCATAATTCCACAATTCACCGTGCTGCCCATAATTACCCTTATAATTAAGTCTGTCTGTGTAACAGGGCCAATATTGTTGGCGTTTTGCGAATCACCAAAACGTGTTAATCGTTCTTTCTGCGCAATCCGGAGCGCAATTCGAAAACCTGGTTGCAAGTGATGGCACCGATGGGTGATACCGATTCTGTACCGTACGCGATCGTATCGAAAATGACGCTGACGAGCGTGTGGTACGTGATACACTGGAATATCCGGAGATTCACTCTGTTTCGGAACCAACTGTCCCTTCCCTCTTCCATCCGAGCTGTGTCGCTGAAGCGACACCAATATACAAGTCACTTATTTGCATTGAATTGCTCTTTTCCTTATAAAGGAAATTCTCGTAAATGGTAAAAAGAAAGTTTAATTCATGAACCGGTTCTCTCTCACTCCGTCATAATATTATATGAATTTTTTTTATACAAATATGTGAAGAAATAGTAGTATCAATTGTATTATATGTGAAATATCGCATAAAAAATTATTACTTCTTAATTATTTATTGCTTTTAGGAATATTTTTTAATAGAAAAATGATTTCATTTAAAATTGATTTTATATTTATTTATGTATTTAATTTATTATATGCTTGAAATATATAATATTATCCTTATCTCTCTTTAATTTTAAGATGCATGAGTTAATTTACGAATTTTTCGCTGTAAATAAAACTCATAATGTAATAATATTAAGAGAGATTACATTGGCTTACAGATTAAGTAAATTTAAGTTGAAGCCACGTTTTCGACCGACATGGTACAAGTTATTTTGGGAATTTTAAAGAAGCTACATGAATCATTATATTATGAGAACAGCTCAGACGTTCTTTTTCGCCATATCAGATTGACGATGCATATTTTCAGCGTTTCATAATCGTTTTGTATACCAATTGACAATTGTTATCAGTGAGAAGAATATAGCAAGCTAGGTACTAATTTAATTGACATCACATATGTTAGTTTCGTTGTCAGTGAAAATCGAGAATGAATAATCTCCTTGGCAGAGAAAGATATTTTGGCATTAAATCAACGGATATGAATCAACATTTGTAAACAACGAAACTATTAATGACTATAAATGAAATATACGTTTATCTTTCTGAATGTTTATCTTTCTAATCTGAAATTTTTTAATATTATAAAGATTGCTATTATAAATGCTTTTAATTTATTTTTTACATATAACTTAATTTATTCTATTTCATAGATTTTTTTCGAAATTAAAGCTATATTCTCTTTAAAACTATTTAATTTTTGAGTGCCCAATGCCGCGATGTTAATTTTTAATAAAGATGAATTTAGAAGATTCTTATTGTAGTTAACAAAATTACAGTAATACAGCTTTAGAACTTTAAACATTGGATAAGATTAAAAAAACTTCTTAAATCTTTAATATTTTATAATTTTTTATATAATTTAATCCTTTTTTAATTGAAATACTGCTGCTGTAAAAAAAATGAACTTTCAGCTTTACAGAAGCTTTCACAAAATTCTTCTTAAATCCTAATTTTCAAAGGATTGCGAAACATTAAAGTGTTGTGTAGACATCACGAAGGCGCGAGCATGAGGGCAGAATGTTAGATGTTGCAAGCCTAAAAATATGAGTCGACTGTACGCATCGTAGTTCGCGCGTACGAGAGGGATCGTGTTTTACATTTAAAAATGAATTTGGCAATGTGCCAAATATGATACATCCGAAAAAAATCTTCCTCATTGCACGAAGACGCGCGATTCAGAAATTTTGAAAGACGCACGAGTTTTGGTTATTAAACGTTTGGTTCGCGTAAAATCACTATTATTCATCGAGCCAGAAAACACTATAATAACAAACCTTGAAGGTAGTATTGGCAGGATGGTGTACGTCGCCAGAACCAGATAGCCCTCCTCGCAATAAACGTGACAGAAGATTGTAACGACCTAATGTCGACCACGCGTCTTTGGTTGCTTGTACAGGATATCTAAGCAAAAATTTGTTTTTTTTTTCTTTGTATAAAGTACATGAAAAAATGTTGCCGAAGATTAATACTAAATAAGAGAGAGTGAAGAAAAAAGAAATCATGTATTTTATCTCTGCGTCTAGATTCATTATTAGAATACCAAGATTTCATGAACATTGTAATTCACTTCATCAGAACAGGCGAGGAGCAGCTTAATATTAGATTTTATTATTACATTTATTGTATGACAAATTTTTTGAGCGTATTAATTGGTTACAGGAAAGATTCTCAGATCTCTCTATCCTATGACCAATAAATTTGAAAAATTTATCGTAAAAATTCTGTCTGGCAAAAACGGACAAATGTAACATTAGCCTGATACAATATAGGTCAGACTGTTTCTCACTCTAAATGAACTGCAACGTTCACTAAACGTTAGTATTCTAATAATGGATCTGAATATATAGATAACTCATGAAATGTGCAACTTCTGTATAGAAAGTACCCGTGCAAGCTTCAAAAGCATTAAAAAAAGAAATTAATATCAATTTGCTTTTCAATAAATTGAATATTGATATGAGACAAGTGTCAAAACAAGTTAATTAATTGTTAAAGAAAGATTTAAGAAATCAAGTTGATTATTTTTCTGTAAATTATTTAAAGACTGCTTCGCAAATGTCTGCTTTATAGTTTCGTTAAATTTATGTTGTTTTAATTCTTCTTATTTCCTGAATTGACTCGTCAATTCTGTAAATCTAACTAACTTCCAAGGAAGTAGGGTATAATATTTACAATTAAAAAGAAAAATTTGTATTAAATAACCTCTCTCATCGAAAGTGATAGCGCTGATGTTTCACATGTTACTCATCTCATCTCGTATCGCAAAACAAGCGTAAAACTTATTACAGGAATTAGAGCGTGACGGCTTACCCTTTCGCAAATTTATATGTTTTTAGCGGACGACCATCTTCGACGATAGTTTTTACGTAGTAATACGAATAATTCGACATTGTTTCGTGTTATAGGGAGTCACGTGGAATACAAAGCGAGGACAAACGGGATATGATCAGGATACGTGCGACGTCGGAGTTCCATGCACGAATTGTCATCCAACGCGAATCGGACTGTCAGCCCTCTTTCCTTCGCTGCGTGTTCGTATATGCACGCTTAGTCTGACACTGTGCCGTCGTTTATACTGTGCTTATTTACTCCACATACTCGTACGTACGGGCGTATATATAGCCACCGCGCCGCCAATGTTACTGAGAAAACTACGACGCTTTCCGAGATGTGACAATGCTGGTGTCCACTGTGTCCAGCACAGAGATCTCGTTGCCAAAGATCGCGTTGCACGATGCAAATGTTCCTGAGAATACGCCGACATCAGAAAATGAACGATGCACAAAATAGAAAAGAAGGGAGAGACAGCCAATAATATAATGCCAACTTGCTCTTCAATTAGAGTTAGACATTGAAGCTGGACAGCTGTAAGTGGTGTGCTTTCGATTGATTTATATGCTAAATAAATTAAGAGATATAAAGAAATGGAGCCAATCATTTTTTTAAAAGAGATTATTGTATGAGACATTGAAAGATTTTCCTACAAATGCTTGAAATTTAATAATTTATTCGAGTTTATGAGATTCTAAATGACTTTATGATTATCGAAGGGAAGTATGAAGTAGTAATAGACTACCTTCCATAAACACGCCTTTATTACGTTTCACGTACAGATACATAGGCTGACTTTCATACGCTACGCGCACGTAAAATACGTCGTCGTTGTAAGAAAAATAAAAAAGGGCTCGTGCTCTTTTTATTTCCTTTCTTTTCTCCACTTTCCTATTTCCTAAGACGCATTTATCGCTGTCCACTTTACGATAGTGATGGTGCACCAATGAGGAGTTCATAGATCGTCGCCTCTTTGGTTAGAGAGAGTCACGAGTAGACGATCAGCCTACGGAGATTTTTTACATCGATATTACAGTGTAACATTTTACTTGACAGCCATAGTACCCTTCATATCCGTATTAATTCCGTCGGAATCCTTAATCGTGTAAATAAATAGGACAATACGGCTGTACTGTCTTCAACCAGGGATTTACTTTATGTCGAAGACAAGACTACTCGCATTTCTTAGATGATTTTTAAATGTCAAATATATGTACATCACAAAAACATTTTTCCCAATCTGTAATTTCCAAGTACGTATCCACGTTTTTAACGTTGATTTCACGAGCTACATATGTCACTCTGATTAATTCGAAGATCCACGTTAACGAGTGATTCAATAATTTTACAAATTTCTGCCCCATCGCTATCACGCAGAAAGTTTACTTGACGAGATCATCTTGCAAAGTATATGGTTGTACGTGTATATATGTGACGCTTAACGACGTATTGAATACATGTTTACGTATTTGGTATCTTTCGTCTTTTCCGTATGTACATAACTCACTTATTTTGCGTTCATTTGTAACAATCTCTTTTCTTCCGACTTACGATAATCGCGTGTCTTTCTTATGGAAACCAATGTTTGGCGCGCATCAAAAAAGCGTCGTCTATGAAAAGAAATTCGAAGGTTTCCCT
The DNA here is from genome assembly GCF_000204515.1 of Acromyrmex echinatior. Next base: position 1,410,131 of record NW_011627093.1, on the reverse strand, counting down.
CGATTCCCATTCACAGGAGGGTCTCCTCAGAATAATAACGACGCGAGTATTCGTTGTCCTGGACCCACGGAGGCGAGGAGAGTTCTACGAGCTGTGTATCCCTTATAAGCGCAGTCGTTGTGGCCGATCGTTGCAGCTGCAATCGACGAGCAACGTTGCAGCCGAGCGCGGCCGGGCAGCCTCGTCAACCCCCCTCGGATAAATCTCAGCAGGAGCACTCTTCTTCCCTTGGCAGCTCGTGACCCAGGGAATCCTACATTGCAAAAATAGAAAACGTAAAATAGAGAGTATTACATCAGAAAAATTGCATTTCAATTTAGTAGCAAGAAAAATTATAATCATTAATGTGCTCCCTCTAGATCTGTTTCTGAATTTACTAGAAAGTAGTATAGTTCAGAGAATCCTTTAAAATATTTGTAATCTCAAAAAGACGTCTTGTTAATTCGCAATCGAGGAGTTTGCACATGAAAATGCGCAAAAATATTATATATAAAATATATTAATGTACTAATTCTATTTTTCATTTTTTATTTTTCGAAATATTAACTTTTCTATCATACCCATTGCACCTAGTGCTTTTATATTTTTGAAATATTATTCTATTATGTTTCATGGAAAACCCCTTGATCGTAAATGTCGAGTTTGTCGGTGGACAAATTGCGTTAAGTACCTTCGATCAAGGACCACGGTCATGTACAGATGGAAACTTTGCAGGACGTCGAATGTAGGGGAGAGGTCAAGTTACCTTCCTTAGTTCCTTACTGCCCGGCGTGTATGAACTGCTCAAGCGTTGTGTTGTGATCTTTTCGTAAGGGATGGTGCCTCTGCAGAGCGCGCTCGGGTCCAGACTCAGGGTTGCCTTCAAGGTATTCTTCTTCACCATACCGTTCACATTACTAACATTGGCGTTGAGGCCGATGATACGACTTGACGAACAAGAGCGCATGTTGGGCGATGAGTTCGTTATTGTGTCGGGCGGAGTGTCCGAGGATTGTGCTATCAGAGAGTCGGAATTGGTGTCGGTAGTCGTTGTGCTCTCATTACCATTTTTACGATCCGTTATTGCACTATCGATGTTGGCAGTCATATGACATTCATCCTCTGGACGGTTGTTGCCATTGTCTATATTATCGTGGTCTTCGATGTCACTGTTTCGATGTATTGCCCTGTTTTCTTGTCGATCCGATTGGTTGATCCTCTTTTTGTCCTACAGAGATCGTATAAATAATATCTATAGATACGTATATCTTAGTAGTAAATTAATTGCAATTGTAAAATAAAAGAAATATAGGATAATATTAAAATAGTTCTAAATGTAATGACTAAACATTTAAAACTATTATTTTTTTTGTATTACTACTCATTGTAAGATCCTTATTCATACTGGCTTATTTTTTGCACGGTCTACATTTATTTTAACTTCTAATATAGTTATATTATACATATAATTTATTTTAATAGATACTTGTGAAAGAAGAATTATGATAGAATATAATTAAAATAAGATAATAATTAATTTAATAAGAGTAATGATTAAATACAATTAAAATAATGATAAATTTTCTAAAATTTCCAAATATGTACCTTATTTTCGCTCACATCGTCATCATGATCTTCATCATTGTCACTGTTGTAAATTTGTTCAAAGGTATCCATACTAGAATCACAGGTATTGCAACTGAATCCTTGCTGGCATCCCGTTGATTTCGCGTAAGACTCGCCGTATTTATCCTCGATCGATTTTTCATTTTCGGAATCGTAGGCGGTGCCACCCATAGCTTGATCCACACGACGTGCAACGGAACGTGGATCGCTGACTCTCGGTTGTATGTAACCGCTATCCAACTGTCGGACAAGTTTAAAGTTCACTTTCTACGTATGTTGAACAAAATATAATTTTTTCGTATTTCATTTTATAACTATACTGACATTAGACTGCACATTGATGCATTCCGCTTCCGGATCCGGTCTCATAATTGTTATTTCACGATCACAAATGTGTGGCAATATGTCGAAATTAGGCGTGGGTTTATTTATTACATCAGGATCCTTTGTAAAAAAAATATTAATTCGTAAATTATATTGCCTTAGATAATATTTCGATTAAATAATAAGAATAATTTTATATAACAGAGAATTTTATATAAAGTTTATAACAAAATATAGTTGAAATTCCTATTGCACTCTCACCTGTAAACAATAACCGATTCTTTCAGCAATAGTAGAGAAACTTGGCCTGTCATCAGGCCGTGGATGCCAGCATCGCGTCATGATTCCATATATAGGATCTGGGCATCCCGCGGGTTTCTCAAGACGACCACCAGACTGTACCATCGACATAACTTCACGATTTGCACATCCGGTGTAGGGCATATATCCGAATGACATAATTTCCCACAGGAGCACGCCGAAGGCCCTAAAAATTATATTATAAGAAATAAGAAACGTTATAAGCTTTACTTCTTTTTTATAATTTATATTAATGTGACAGTTCTTTTTTCGACTATAGAATTTGATTTATCAATGAAAATAAATTATATAAAAATGAAAAAAACGTACGTATTTTTTAAAGAGAAAATTGGGATTGAGAATAATATGTTTTTTTTTAAGCAAATATGGAATACTAAGTCTCACCAGACATCAGTTTTTGTAGTGAATATGCCGTCCAAGAAACTTTCGGGTGGCATCCATTTTATGGGTAGCATCGCCTTGCCGCCTTTTCTATAATAATCGCTTCTATAAATGTCCCTGGCCATACCGAAATCTGCGATTTTAACGGTACGACCCGGTGCTTTAGTTGTCAATAAACAATTCCTAGCGGCGATATCTCGGTGTATAAAACGCGCTTCCTCCATATATTTACAGCCGTTTGCGATATCATAGCCGCACATAATAAGATCTAGCATTGTCAATGATGTAGGTCGGTCCTGTAAAATCAAAAATATGTATATATACGTGCATCATAGAAATTAGATAAAAATACAGACATTAATTAGAAATATTTAAATAAATCACATATATTAAAGTAGGTTCAAAGTTAAGAATATAGTGCAATATTTCAATCTCGCTTTTCTCTTGAATTATAGTGTTGTCATAATGTATTATTAATACTTACTGATCGAGGCCGTTCTTCACGTAGAAAATTCTTAAGGTCGCCTCCGGCTAATAATTCGAGAACGATGTATCTAGGATGTTTGTCAAAAGAGACGCCGATAAAGTGTACTATATTCGGATGATTAAATTTGCTCATTATTAACGCCTCCATCATGAAATCAGCTTCTGCTTGCGTCGTGGATAAAGATGGTAGCGTCTTGACAGCGACGGGGTGTTCGTCACCTCCGTATTTGTAAACGCCCTGGAAAACTTCGCCAAATGCGCCTTGGCCGAGAGGTCTGCATTAAAAATATAATCGATCATTCTTACTTTATTTCACACAATTAAAAAAAATTAAACTTTTCTTTTATTTTTTACGTATATATATATATAAATAAACGTTGGGAAAATAATCAATTTGTAAAATTGTTTGGTATATCTCATTGATACGCTAATTATAAACATTCAGAAAATAAAAAATTAAATCTGTATAAAATTTATTTAAGGCTGGTTTCCTTTTAGGAGACATAGTCGATAAAAATCGTTCGTCTTTTTCTTAATATTTAATGAATGACAAAGCTAAATCAGCTACGTCTTTTAAAAGGAAAGTAGTCTAAGTAAATATATTATTGATATGCTAATTAGCCTTAGTGTGTTATATATTCGTACTAACTTTACTAAATCGATACACTCGCGAGGTATTTGCGGCAAGTCTTTGAAGCTATAGAGATTGCCAGCAAACTCGTAGTTGGGGTTGTATTCGGTCATCATCGTGTCCGACTGGTGTCCTGGACGCAATGCAGCTAATTCAGTGCCGTTGCCAAACATCACTTGGCGGCGATGGGAAAGCGCTTTTTGTTTTTGGTACCGTTTATCTGTTGGATAACATAAAATATGCAAGAGAAACAAAAATGCGGAAGATCGAAATCGATATCTTATCATTTAATCTGTTATGTTATAAAATTTAAAGTTTTTATATACGTACAAGATATTAGGCAAATTCCAATAATAGTAAGCAAGCCAATAATTACAACTACAAGTTGGATCATGTACGTTTGATGACCATCCTTGGAATCATCAGCCACTAAAATTCAATGTGCAACAATTTTATTTCATATTTGCATGTAATAATGAAAATGATGATACGTCCATCATGATTGCTTACTGATGCAGGATTTTGAATCGTTACTGAGCAACCAACCCTGAGGACAGAGACACTTGGTCTCGCTCAAGTACTGATCGAGCGCGACGCAACGATAATCGCAACCGCAACCACTGATCGCGGGTATGACGAAGACCTCGCCTTGGCCAGAATGAGCTGCAGCTTTGAAATAAACATCGGTGAGCTTCTGATTGGCGTATGAATAACCACCCTCACCATTTCCATCATTCTGTCCAGCATTCCCACCTAAAGAAAGCAAAGTTACTTCTATAGTTATTTCTGCACTAGTGCTGATGAAGATCGTTAATATATAAATTTAGGTCAAGATGGATTTTAATCAATACTTTTTGTTTCTTAATCTTAATTTCGATATCTCAATTGTAGTTTAAAAATATATTTAAGAAACGTTTATATAATAATATGCAAATAGTAGATTTAAATATATTAGCGAGATTTTTTTTTTATGATGACATCTAAATCACTTTGTACAATATTTTCATATTTCTGCTTACCAATGTAACCTCCGCCACCACCCCCTGATTGGCAACCGCCCCCACCTCCGCCAAAGCCTCCGTCACCATGAATTTCGGTTCCCGATTCACAACCGATACCTCCTACACCTCCGTAAATTAATGGCGTTCCCCAAGCCTTTCGTTGAAAATTAGGCCATGTACCATTCCAACTAGCACCGGGTCCACCTTAGAAGCCGAAATTCTACTTGAATTTGCATTTCTATTTTAAGTTTCTTCTTATAAAAATGCAACTCAGATATTTTTATTATACATTTTAAGGAAAAAAACTAGTTACCCATGCGTTCTGAAAAATTGGACGGAGAAGATGAAAGTCTACCCATGGGAAAGGGACCGCGTCCATGCTGTAATCCATCGTCCATAGTAGGATTCAATCCTAAACCACCGCCACCACCCGCGATTAAGATGGGCTCCAGATCACCATTTGCTTTCAACTATAATCGATGTTATATCGAATTTATATAATAATTTATATAATAATGAGAAGAAAATTAATGGAAAACTAAAGTTTTTTGTGCAAATATTATTATAATTCCAATATAAAATATATGTACAACTTTTACAATCAGCTATAATAAGAAGAGATATGCATGTTTTATTTTTTATTATTTTACTAAATTGCTATTATCATTTTTTTTATTGAGGATATAATATTTACTGTGAAAATGGTAGTCGCACCACCGCCGCCGCCACCAGGATTCCTAAACTCAACCTTCTTCACTTCTCGCATTTTCGATGCCTGCGATAGTGATAAGTCGGCATATTGATTCGACGGACAGGCAGTTTTTTTTAAGCCAAGATTCTGCTTTGACAAGATCAATAATATTAATTTGTTATAAACAATAATATGAACTAAACAAATAGAAGATAATTTATAATGCAACTCAAAAAAATTTTATTTTTGCAAAAATAAAACTGAACATGTAGAATGAAATTCTTTTCAAGCTTTTAAAAAAAAAAAACAATTTAAAAATATTCTACAGGAGGGAGAAAAATCAATGTTGAAATAATTTCATCAGATAATAGAATTTATGGAAAAATATTAATGAAAGTTATAAAGTAAAAAAGCTTAAGAATATAAAAATAACTTTATTAATATTCCAGTTTTCACATTTTATTTTCTCGAAAATAAATGTTCGTGTAGAAGAAATATTTATTTATATCTTCATTATATTATTTTATGTAAATCTTTTTCCGGTCAGCAATACTCACTTTGGCACACGCATCCGTTCCCTCTTGACCAACCATGAAATATAACTGATCGCCTTTTTGGAGTTCTATGACACCGCGAACAAATGCACCCAAAGTGATGCCGGTATTGCTCGAGCCCAAGCCTCCTCGTGCTCCGATGGCGATTAAACTGTTTTCAAAAACAATATTGTAATTAGACAGGTCAAAATGGATGCACCATTCTATATTCTATTTATCATTTCCATACATCTCACGAATATGTAATTTGAAAGAATATTTTTTTCTAATTAGCTGAGTATAGCCATAGATTGATCCGCGTACTAATGAAATTTGAATCTTACCCATCTATTTGTGATTTATTATAAATAGCTTCTTCGTGCAATCACATTTTAGCAAACTATTATTTTAAAACATACTTTTTTGATTAAATTTCTTGTAAAGAAAAACATATTTTTAATAATATACGTGGAAAAAATTACTCTTTTCATCATAAAGCCTTCTGTAAGAGTTTAATAACAAACGATAAATGTGTATGACACAGAATAAATAAAATTTTCTATCATTTATGAATTATCGATTTAATATTAATTTTATAATCTCTCTGTTAAAATTAAATTCCTCCCTCGTGTGATTAAATTGATATTATTATTAAACTAATAAACTGTCTTGAAAGCTCACTATTGTAAATCTATATTTCTAAAAAGATTTGTCTACTAACGTGTAGTATTCACCGCGTGGTGCAGTCCATCGTTGGACTCCATACAAATTAAATCTTTCCCCCTCTTGTGACGGTATGAACAATTCTACATTTGTGTTATTATATTTTTCAGTACATTTCTCATCAGTAGGACCTTTCCTGCCGGAAGCCGCGCAAGTGGTAATTCGAATAACTGAAAATAATATAACTCATGTAATTTGGTAAAATATTTCTGATAACCCGGAGAAAAAAAAAAATATATATATATAAACATATTTTTATATATAATATATATATATTGTATAATTATATATAATTTTATCTAATTTTATATAATTATACAGGAAACATTTTTTCCGGTTTTTTAGTATGAATATGAATAAATAAGATATTTTGTTAGTATTTTTATCTGTTAATTCTAGCAACATATGATATACTTAAATATTATATTATCTTTAATATACACATAC
>NW_011627093.1:1360388-1390151 GCF_000204515.1 Acromyrmex echinatior | reverse complement strand
TATATTTATATAAAATTTATGAATATGTAAGAAACATATATATATATATATATGATACAATATGATATATATATGATACGATTTATTTACATTTCTATTATAAATTGTATGACTTTTACATGTGCTGTTTATGCAATTTTATTTGGTATTCATGCTTTTATACGGCATATATTGAAATAAAGTGAAGAAAATAAAATTGCATGAATAAAATGCGAAATGTATTACACTTCCGTTATGAATCTTATGATTTGTACATTTACTGTCCATATAATTTACATACTTTTTTTATACTGCATGCTGAAAGCGCATAAAGCCTAAAAATCTACACTATTTCTTTTTGCGCAAAATATACGAGACGTTTTCAGATCTGATAAAAACTCATGCGGCACACGCCGTTAAATTCATATGCACCGTTGAAGCAGCGTTCGCTCTCAACTCCGCGCACGTTTATCGTCCGTAGCTCGTAATCGCGCGGTATGTAATTTCGTGTTGATATCCTTAGAAATTCTACCAAGGTATAAATAAAGTGAGCTGTGCAGAGCAGGCTCTCGGTGAAAGGAGTAAGGGTATATCACGCTCTAGCGAGCTTATTCTTTTTCCGTTTCGCGATCGCTGATCGTTATACGTCGACAAGTTATAGAGAATGTTATAAAATCACTGGACCTTTCAACTATATTCTATAAAAGAAGTATGTAAAATTAAGTGAACAACAAGTGCAAGAATCACGCAATTTATAATGTAAATATTTTCGTTATATATCATGCGATTTTTTGTTTATGTAATTTTATATCTTTTTTTTACAATATATTATTTTTTGCTCGATATAAAGTCGATATTTTTTTTAGAAAAAAAAAACACGCATGCGAATAAGTGATGTAACAACAATATTCGAAATTGGGTTTTTCGTATTTCAAATAAACCTTTCTCATTTTAACAGGACCTCAATTTGAGACCTCACAGGTGTGAAAACTCTTGGTATTGAAAAGTTGACATAAGCAATGACCTCTCTCGAATTTTCCTCCGAATTGTTACGCCAATCCTGAATGTGAGTTGATAAGCATATAAGGAAATACAATTTATCGCAACAAGTGAACAAGATAAAAAATATTTTTATAATTGATATTTGCGATATCTCATCAAAAAACGAGATACGATAAAAAGATATTTCGATACGTATTTCGGTACGTGTATCATCATGCAATTATATATAATTATGTAATTAGTCAGTTAGATACAATATTGAATGTGCCATATCTTTATTGTATTATTATTTAATGGTCTTTTGAGTAATTAAGTGCTGATTTTATTTTTACAAAAATATAAGGAATTCTTATTTTTTCTCAATTTTTATTTTTAAAATTATACACAGGGTGTCCTAATAATTATTAGCACCTAAAATATCTTTAAATATGTAAGATATATAATTCTAGAGGAAAATTTGTATAATTAAAATTGCACGATATAAAGAAAGTTTCTATTATATGATAATAATATTTTTTTGTCGAGGTGGAGACGCTTCGGAGATTTCAAGGTCAACTTTATTTTTTTTAATGGAATTATATGATTTTTTTCACATAATACAATATTCCTCTAGTTATTTTGCGTATAAAAGTAATAAACTAGATATATTGAAAAATCAATAGTTTACGAGATATTTTATACTTTATTCAGGCATATATTGACATAAAATGTTAAATAACTCATAAATTAATAATTTTTTGAAAATCGTACCTTAATACTTTTATGAATAGAGTAATGAGATGAATCAATCGATGTAAAGAAAATACATAATTGCTTATTTAAAAAATTATCCATTTTACAGCCATATTTTTTTAAAGCAACTATGTATTTTTTTACACCGATTGATTCATCTCATTATTCTGTTCATAAAAGTATTAAGGTACGATTATAAAAAAATTATTAATTTACGAATTATTTAATATTTTACGTCCATATGTGTCAGACTAAAGTATAAAATATCTCGTAAACTATTAATTTTTCGATACTTTCATTTTAATATTTTTATACGCAGAATAACTAGAAGAATCATATTACGTAAAAAAATCATATACATAATTCCATTTAAAAAATTAAGTTGACCTTGATATCTCTGAAGCGCCTCCACCTCGACAAAAAATATTATTGTCATATAATAGAAACTTCCTTTATATCGTGCAATTTTAGTTATACAGGATACAAATTATTATCGCCATGTAATAGCCTTCATATCGTGCAATTTTGATTACACTTATACAAATTTTTCTCTAGACTTTATAGAATCGAAAAAAAAAACAATATATACTCAGGGTAGGGAGCACTATATTGTGTTATCGATAACTACAATCAAGATAATCTTTTCTTTTTAACAAATCTGATTTTTTGAGTTATGTTTTCGATGCAAGTATGTAGTATAACTAGTATAAGAATTGTATACACCATTTCTAATTAATTAACGATAAATTATAACGATATAATAATTAATTATAATGATTATATATAATAGAAAAAAATTATTTTATATTAGAATCTGGATCTACATGATCTCTTAAAGGACTAATTTTTATATTCCGTATATAACCTATAATGTAACGAGCATTTTCACATTAATTTTAATGTAATTGACAAGATTCGATGATATGATTATGATGATCTAAATTATTTTCAGATCTGTAATCTAGCTAAATTTTTAAATTGTTCTTTCCGTATGGCATTCTTGAAAAATACTATTTATTTGAACATTTGTATTTTGTAGCATATGAAAAAGACTTGCATTTTCGTATTATCATATTCTATAATGTGGTAATCTCTTCAAAAAAATTTGTTGAAAAATAGCTGTTTTTAATAATTAGAACTTTATATATATATATATATACACACACACACATATAATCGTCCCATTGGTTCTAAGCAGCCAGCTTGTTGATAGCCACGTATGTATATAAAAATTGTGTCTGTAGTTTTCAGATCAGAAATATTTTTAATCTCAGTAATATAATTATTGAGGATTTATTAATTAATCGAATTTCAAAATTCTAGATTTGTATAGTTTCCTGATGAAATCTTTAAACTAGGAAATTGAGCTTCAATCTCAACTACCTCGAGATTTCTTTCGCGCATATTTCTTCTAATAATCGAAAATATTTTCCGCTCACTTTTGCGAAACAATTTGAAATACATTTTGAAATGAATTATAATACATGTTTTTATCAGACGATTCGCACGAAACGAAAGGCAATGTCACGCTGGTGTTTTTTACTCTTTTTTTTTACATCACTCTCGTCTCTTCTCTTACATGCGTGTGTTTTTCTTATCTGGTTTTCCACATCCTATCTCATCTCTGGGAATGTTACGCCGCAACACTCGCACGCTCAATATGCGCAAAATGAGACGGGAATAAAATCACATGTGGCTTCCATAACGTTCGATTTGATTGAATAAAATATTTTATTATATATTATATAATATGATTATATTTTAATGTATATCATAATCTTATACAATATATGTATTCATAGTTTGATTACATTTTATATCCTTGATGTAGCCTAGATTTATTGTACTAGTATTATATAGATATAATACTATTATCAATTATATATTATTTTATTTCCAGATTTCTCTTATATCATTATCATAATGTTGTATAATTCCGCAAAAAGTAAATGTTGTATAATTTATATAGTATAGAGAAGAAAACATTTGTTGTTATCTAGAATTTATTAAAATATTTTTTAAAGCAGATTATTTAAAATATCGAATTAGAATATCTTCAACAATTAATAAATTCAAGATAATCATTCTGTATAAATTATACATTATTCTAAATATAATGTTGAAATTTTCTGAAATCGGTGCGTGCTAACTGAATATCCTACAACCATTTTCTCAGAAGGAACTATCAGCTATCAGCGAACTTTCAACGAATAAATTATTGTAAATCAAGCAAGTTTATCGACTGCAATATCACTGCTTCATCCTGCGCCGTGTTTGCCGCATCGGATATCTCGATGAAATTGTAGCTCTCTCTCTCTCTCTCTCTCTCCCTCCCCCCTCTCTCTGTTGAATGTAAATCCTTATTCACAATACCCGGTAGGTGGTTTTCTCGTTATCGATCTGTCCTTTCACCTTTCCCCGTTGTTTTCTTTTCTTCTTTTACACCTTCGTGCGACATAATGGATTTTTCCTTTCTTGAGGAACCAACGATTAAAGTCGCGAGTTTCTGTATGTATGTATGTATGTATGTATGTGTAAGCAGTATATTAGTTTTAAACGGAAATATGTGTGTCAAGTACATATAACAATGGCGCTATACGATCAATACCCTTCCTGGACAGGGTAAATTCCCGTATTTAATATCGCGTCAGCGATTCTGGCGATGTCAATTGCAAAACACGCAGCGATTCTCTGCTCGACGGCGATTATGATTATTGAATCAATTTATTTGAAAATATCATAATTAAATTATTATAAAACAGTAATTAACATATTCGAAAACAGATAAGGTATCTCTTTGTATTCCCGATATAACGGCAACAAAAAATTTGTATCGGATGAAAGACGTATAAATTGTAAAATGACGGAAGAATTGTTCTCGTTTGCAAAAGTAAACGATGACTCTTTCTTCCAGTATTGCAAAAAACAATCAATTGCCGGACCGAAAACTGCTATGTGTTTTGCCATTGGTATTGTCAGAATCGCTAACATGATATTAAATAGAATTTACTTTGTCCAGATTATGTATTTCTCTTTTTTTCAAAATTTTTTTCGTAATAAAAAATGTTGACAAAACGGAAAGATCACGCAAGAGATATATCTGTTATGTTAATGATACTATTACGACTGTAATAGTGATTGAGAAAATAATATTAGGAAGAGGATTATAGGTTTCGTAAAATATTAATGCAGTATTTGGATTTTCAATGTTGTATAGACAAACTGAAAGAGATATTGCACAATGTAACATATAATATATCTTTCTTTGCTTTTTTTTTATAATAAACATGACACGTTATACTTAGAATATCGCTTAACATATTTAGGCCGGTATTCATAATCCGTTCTTATTTCAAGATCATCTTAAGTAATGTCTTAAGATGCTAATACAGTCCTCTGATTGATTCGTGACATTTTAAGACTGTATTTAAGAAATCTTGAATATAAGAATCGACTATGAATACCGCCTTTAGAGGCCCAGTTTCCTAATTCACAGTTACTCTTAATCGAAGTTGAACTTATTCATTACCTCTCTAGAATTTTAGAATTGGAAAGAGAAACAAGTTGAACCTCGATTAAGAGTTAACCATGAGTTGTGAAACTGGGCCTTAATACAATACTGTGCTATTTAAAATATTACTCTCACAATACTTGCTATGAAAAAAATCGTAAATTAAATTGTGTATCTATTGATTATACATTATAAAATGAAAAAGTAAAAAGCTTTTCTTGATTTTTTGTAGTTTGATTCATTTTAGGCGAATATGTGAGAAAGGAACTATTTAATACTTAGGCATTCTATTTAACGAATAAGTATTTTTAAGAGTTTAAAGAGAGTTTTTTATGACAACGGCGGTTACGATTGCAACGTGTAAATAATCAACAATATCTCGAGTGTTCTCAAGAACGAAATTGCAAAAAAATAAAATTGTTATATGCACATTGTACATATACAATGCAAATTTAGGCGATATTAAGTAAATAAAAATAAATATGTAAAAAAAATGCAAAATCTAATTTTAAAAAGGAACTTTCATTTTGATGATACCTTATAAATGTTTATAGGATTATCCACGCGTTGCTCAAATTTTGTCGAAAAAATATTGTAGAGCAAGACCAGTGATAAGGATATATAAAGGAGAGAGTTAATAATTCGTGCAGATCATATATTGTACCGCAAAACTATTATATATATATATATATTTTTTTTTTTAAATAACAGCCAATAATCGGCTTTAAGTATTCATATTATATAGCGCGTCTCAGACGCGTCGATGTAATTTATACGTCTGTTTGAAATTCGAATATTTCGAAGATTCGTTTCGCTTTGGCATAGCGTTTTCACGCTAAAATACCTGTATCGAGCTCAATATTTCTTAAGTTTAATACTTTCTCTTCTCTCTCTCCTCTCGTAGAAAAGTCAGATCTTATGTAACTTTACTGCGGAATGTATATACCACATCATAGATTAAAGATACAGCTTGTTAACAGTTATAGTTTGAGCGAAAGCTAATAAGAAGGATAATGCGCGTTTAAAGAATTATGATTTCCCTTTTTTCTCTCTTATGGAATGTACGTTTGATTGGTCATTGGCTTTCGTCAATGCGCCCACTTTCCCTCTCCCTCATATCCTCTACTGCTCCTACTTGCAACACGTAATCGTCACAATCTCTCATCTACTAGTAAAATGACGCATACAATGTTGTTTCCAATACATACGAATACACATGACCCCCTCCCCCCTCCCTCTTTATTACATGTATCGAGAAAAACGGAACGTGGTTGTACATCACATTACTAAGAGCACTTAACCACGCAACACTTTAACTGCGTTATAAAAATACGCAATATTATTACAATAAAATAATTATTCATAGTTCTTAATTCAATTAATTGTGTTTACTTGACGAAAGTCTCTTATATATCGCCTTGCACGTTATCACAGTGTACGGTAGTTTCCTTCCTTGCATTGCCTATAGAACTTCCATGAGAACGCGGCGATTGCCATCAAACATGTAGTAAGGATAATGCCACCTGCAACAAAAAATATGCATGACTATTTGATATTTAACTATATCTTACATTAAATCGAAATAAAGAATTTATAATAAGGAAATTCATCTAAAAGAATTTTTTTATAACCTGTATTTGTAATTTATGCAATTTTAATTATTTTAATAAAATTTTTGTAAAACTTTTTATTTTATGGTCTTATCTATTGTAAGATAGTCTCTCAATTAATTTATAGAAATAACTAATAGAATAACATCTCTTACGTACCAAAAAAGCTTAGACCATCAAATTGGCGATCCTTAGAAGATGGTGGTACAGCTGTTGTCTTTGATGAAGCTGTGCTACTGGATGTAGGTGGAGATGTTGGAATGCTGGTTGTTGTTGTATTTATTGGTACAGTAGTTTTAGGTGCAACAGTAGTAATAACAGTAGTAGGAGTAACAGTAGTAGTGGAAATAATGGTGGTAGGAATTGTAGCTTTAGTAGTAGGAGTAATAGTAGAAGTAATAGTAGAATTTGGAGTAGTACTTGAAGTTACAGTAGTAATTACAATAGTATTATTAGATTCTGGTACAGCAGTAGTAATTTTTTCTGTCTGATTACTATGGTTCGAAGACTCCGTTGCAGAAGTAATTCCATTTTGCGTTGTATCTATGAAGAATCCATACATTAATTTTTTTTAATAAATAAATATTCTATATATTTCAATTTTTAAGATTTTAAAACATTTAAAACTGTTTTTCCTGCAACTTCAAAATGAAATAAAAAAATATCCAAAGCTTAATTTTGTTCTCATAAGCAAATATTTTTTATACATCGTGCATAAACGCATATACGCATCACTCATAAACATTAAATAAAATAATTTTTAAGATATTACTTAATTAATAATATTCATTTTTAAAAATATGAAGCAAAAATAAAATTTGAATCAATTTCATTCTGTAATATAAAATTTTTCAGATCGATATTCTGCGATTAAAAAAAATTTTAAACATTCGAATATAATTTCTACCAGAAAATTATGTATTTTGATATAAAATGAAAATGACAAAAGTGAGCAAATTCACTACAATATTCATTTATTTTGTAATTTTTCTTTCGTTTCAAGATACTTTCTTAATTTTTTTACTTAATTTTTTATTGTGTCAAATAATTTCAGACATTGATTTACATCTTAACAAGATGTCTGACAAATATAAACCCATATCAATATCTTTAGATCTGTCATTTCAGTTGAACTTTCGATTCATTTTTCCTCTTTTTCCTTCATGTTAAAGTAAAAAAGAGAAAAGATGAACAATTCAACTAACGCCCATTTCTACCAATGTAGTTTAATTTTAATCTCAATTCAACTAATTCATCATTTTTTATTTTATGAATTAAAAAAAATGAAGACTGAGATTCACGCCAATTTACATTGATAGAAACGGACATACATAAAAAGAATGTTTTTTTTACATGACGAAATTTTAACTTCTTCAGTATCATATAGCTCTTTATATATCGTTTGTCGGCAACCGTGAACGTATTGCTGACGACGATAAAACATTAAGTCGTTGCGCGCTTCGATTGTTATCGCTCATCATACCTAAGATTCGGCTGGTGGTGGTCAGCGAAAATCAATAGTAATCTACTCGAGACTACCGCTGTTGTGTAACGAAGGTCGAACGTGTGTAGGAGACATGTGCTGAGTCGCTGTTTTTAACAGCTCGATGTTTTTTTTTTCTAATCAATCTTATGTTTTTATAGATTTCTCGCGAAAAGAAGAAAGAAAAGAAAAAAGAATATTGTCAAAAAAGAATATCTTTACGCATGAATAGGGTAGCAATCATGTAACTTTAGAGTAGAAACGTGAAAATTTCTTGTATATATATATATGTGTGTACATACACACATAAAAATTCATTTTTCACGTTTCCGCTTTAAAGAAAAAGTTACGTGATTGCCTGAATGCGGAAACGCGAATACATAAATTTCTTGAACATCGCTACTGAAAAAAAACAGTGCCGTTATCGGTAATTCGACGCGAGTAGGCGTCCGTCGATAAGACATGGAATACAGTAATTGACTATCGTCCACCCGATACCGCGTGCTTTAAGTCTCATTATTACGCATGTATAAGCAACGCACTTTGTAATCATTACGCGCCAATATTTAGAATTAATCAACTCACCCTGCACGGCCAGCACCAGTGGCACACACAGTAACGCGCAGATCAAATAAGCAGACTTCATATTTCGAAAATCGTCAAAAATTTCTCGTTCTTTTCAAAATGCGCAGAAACGATAACACAACGTACACTGCCACTCTACCACACCGAACTGATCGTGATTGCGTGTGAACTCTCAACTTCGAAACGATTTGCAGCGACCAGTAGCGACCGTTACTTACAACGTTAAAGATGGCGATAACACAGTTGCCAACAATACAGCTTAATAGTCCCTAGATAAGAAATTGGGCGAGTTTAGAAGTTTACTCATTTTGCATATGCTTTATATTCGAATCATAAGCCGGTATTCATAGTCGATTCTTATTTTAAGATCATCTTAAGGCCATTCTACATTGATCGTATCGTAGACGTCGCAAGCTTGCGCTTCAGCCAATCCGATGCTTCAATTTTAAATGTCGCATGATGTTTACGACGCTTCCGACGCTACGATACGACCAATGTAGAATGGCTTTTAAGTAATGTCTTAAGACGCTAATGCAGTCCTCTGATTGGTTCATGATTTTTTAAGACCGTACTTAAGACGGTTTTGAATATAATGGCTTCTACACACTGGACGCGGAAACGCTTGCCGCGCGGCAAAATATGAAGCGGTAGCCAATAAGCTTACAGCTTTTAATGTGTTCATTGGTTACCGCATCTCATTTTGCCGGGCGGCAAGCGTTTCCGCGTCCAGTGTGCAGGAGTGATAAAATCTGTTCTTACACTAGACTGTTCTAGAATTCTCTTTCTCGCTTTAAACAAATATCAAACGTATCTATCTCACAATGGCTGCGTTCAGCTCGCGTACTCAACAGTTGAGTAAACGCTCGCTGTTATTGGTGTATTTTTTTAGATCATCCAATCAGCATTTTAGATATGAAAGAATACATCAATAGCAGCGAGCGCTCACTCAACTGTTTAGGCCGCTGAACGCAGCCTTTAAGTTCCAAAAGTGTACACTAGTTTAGCCGCAGAAAACAGATCTGACTATGAATACCGGCTATAAGAATATAGAGTGCGTTCCGTTTTCATGCTGTAAAGTTTATCCTCTGAAATGTAAAATATTAAACAAGAAGAAACGATGCTTACAAACGCTGTAAATCCAAAACAAAATGCATTCACAAGAGGTCTGTTCTTTTTAGTTGGACCCTTATTTTTGAAAAGAAATTATACGAAAGACTAGGCATATACTATAGTATGTAACGTAATAGTATATGTAACGTTTTTTTTTTTCAAGAATAAAGGCCTTTGTGTTTCTTGCACTTTTCTCTTTTTCTCTCTAAAGTCCATTCTACATTAGATACAAGCCGATCGCAAGTTTGTTGCGACAGCCAATTTGAAAGTGCATTTTCACGAACTGCTCACTGAACTATATATACACTGGAAATACATCTCCGCTGTGAAGCATAGAAAATCGTGGTATCAATTGATCAGCGCCATTTTAATTTGGTCAATATAAGAGCGAATCAGAAGTTTTCAGGTACTCATGCGCACTTACGTTTAGTTTTTTTTTTAGTGAGATATGTGAGATACACAAACCAATCAGAGGGCTGCATTAGTGTTTTTAGTCTTAAAACATTACTTAAGACGGTCTTAAAATAAAATAAACTATTGGCCTCTTCTGATTGGTTTGTGACATCTTAAGACTGTGCTTAAGATGATCTAAAATATAAGATTTGACTATGAATAGTCTTAGAGTTATTTAGATGTAATTCCTGAACGCATCCTATAGGAGATACAGGACAGTATCCATAGTTTTTATACATATAAATCTGTACACTTAACTCTTGAATGCCCATTTTTATTAATGCAGTTTAATTTTAATTTTGATTTAATTAACTCTTTATTTTTTTTTCTAATTGTAAGAATTTAAAAAAATGAAGAATAAGGAAAATGCTATAAAAATCAACTATGATTTTTATAGCGTTCGGCATAGCGACTGGCCGTAGTAATTATAAAATCTCTTAAATCGCTTAAATTACATAATTTTAAAATATATGTATATCCTTCGATATATATATCAAAGGATTTTGTTATTCCAATTTTCTGAAACTGGCACCTTGTTTACAATTCCCCATAAATTGTTATCAGTTATTTTCTTACTTCTGACCTGATCTCATACATACGCTGAAATATCGAAATTCAAGTAATGCGAACGGAGTAATAATAAGAAACGATCTTTATAATAATTGAAAGACTCAAAGACAAAACTATAATTTTAATAAAAATTTCTTTCTTCTTGTAGCATTTAAAATTTATTTGACGTCAAATGACTTCTTTTCACGATTTATCCGAAAAATATTTTTCAAGTTTTATAAAAGCTAAAGAATCCCAATCTGCTCAAAATTTAAGTTGTATATCAAGTTTTATAAAAACATAGAATAAGCAATCTACATACAAGATCTAAAATATAGTAAAATTTCTTACGAGCACTCATGTTACTGTGAGTGCACGCTTCAGAACGAGTTTTCCCTCAATCCTATCAATTAATTATATGTCTCCGATTTGTTCGATTATCTCCCGCTTTTGTTGACGGTTACAAGAAGGTGGTGCCCTCTAGGATCGTCGGCGGCGGGGCGGGGTAAATCGGGGACCGCAACGGTCGGGAACGAGAATGCCGATGATGCGCGCTGAGGCGCTGAGCGCTCACAGCTCACGGGTTGTCGGGTTCAGTGCTGGTGCTCGATGCGAGGCGAGTGCGCGCGACGGTGCAGCACGAGTGCTTGCGCTCGTACGGGCCTGTTTTCGTGATCATCAAAGAGCGTTTTAGGCCACCGTCGTGCACAATCGTGATTCAAGGACTGATTTTCCATTGCGATGAAAGAACAGATTATGAACGTTCTGATATCTCGCAGGATTGGATATTTGATATAAGGATTGAAAAAAGGAGTATCTTGATTTGTGACTTGTTAAAGAGAAGAGAGTATCTTTATTTGTGAGATCGTGATACGACGATACGACGGTCAATCTACACGGGGGAGGTGACGAGAGCTCGCGGAAGCGCGGGTGAACGGTGCGGTGTTCTGGGGTGGCAGCAGCGGGGTGGCTCGCGGTGATGACCAGCTCGCGGATAAAGGGCGAGGGAAATGGGCCGCTCCGCGTTTGATACGTGATACGAGGTGCGTGAGCGCGCGCGCGCGCGCTCTCTCTCGCTCTCTCTCTCCCTCTTTTGTGGAGCAGCCCCGCGCGTGTGTATGTGGCGTGCGTGCGTGTGTCGTCGTCGGCCTCCTCGTCCACCCCGTTGTCGTCGTCGTCGACGTCGTGCCGAGCCGCGAGTCTGTGTGTCATCCAGATACGCGTGTGAGTTGCGTGAATGAAAAAGAAAGAAAGGGGAGGGCCGCTCGTTACTCCAAGATTGCCGAAACGAGCGTCATTGTGGTGGTTGTCGTCGTCGTTGCCGTTGCCGTCGTCGTCGTCGTTGCCGCCGCCGCCGCCGTTGCCCCGACGCGCGACTCGACGTGGACGTCGAAAGCAAAAGGGATAGGCTGCTCTTCGTAGAAATGCGACGTGATATGACGACGGTGAGGAGTGTCGTTGACGACGTCGTTGACGACATCATTGTGGACAACACCACTGTGGACATCATCATCGTGGACAACATCATCGGCAGTATTCTCAACTTTGTCATCGACGTCGATATCAACAGCGTCAACGGTGAATGTAGCCACTCCATTCAATCGCCTATTCGCGACAACATTATTGCTGTTGTTGCTGGTGTCGACACAACCTGGTCCCGCTACGGCCGCCTGCCGGTGGACCAACGAGGCTGGCAACGACACTCGTTCAGCGGATTGCGCCCTTCGCGTGCTAGATCCTACGGCGATCGTCACCCTGGCGCCGTCCCTTGATGGCGCACTTAAGTTACGGATTCGCTGCAGCGATGTGCATCACTTTGAGAGCAGCTTGAACGCGCAAAGTTGGCAGCGGCTGGCCGGTCTGCATGAACTGCACGTGCACGGCTGCAAGGTGTTACGTATCCCAGAGGATGCGTTTTTGCCATTACCGGATCTTAAGCGGCTCGTCGTACAGACGTTCAATGCCGCTTGGGGTGCTGCCAGATATCTGGAGTTCGCGCCGAGTTCGCTCCGAGGCCTCCGCGAGCTTCATACTCTGGAGATCGTCGAGAGCAATGTACTGGCGCTGCCGCCCAAACTGCTTTGCGAGCTCGACAATTTACAGACTCTCAATCTCACTGGCAATCGTATCCGCGACGTCGATGATATCGGTCTAACAGTGCGTTCTGAGATCAACGGCGGATCCTGTCGCGCCGATATCAGGATTCTGGATCTATCACGTAATGAATTACGGCAACTGTTTGATGACGGACCGCTGGTGAGCCTGCGGCAACTGCAAGAGCTACATCTGCAGCGCAATGCGATCACCGAGATCGGCAAAAATGCCTTACAAGGACTCACTGTGCTGCGTACATTTAACGTCAGCCACAACTCCCTGGATTCGCTGCCTGAGGATTTGTTCAAAACTACGCGCGACCTGCGGGAGATACACCTGGCGTACAACGGCCTACGTGATTTGCCACGGGGCGTGTTCACCCAGCTGGAGCAGCTGCTGGTGCTGAATCTCGCCAACAACCGCCTTGGCAGCGATCGTGTCGACGAGACTACTTTTCTCGGTTTGATTCGCCTGATTGTGCTTGATCTCTCATACAACCAGCTGACACATATCGATGCCCGCATGTTTAAGGACTTGTTCTTTCTACAGATCCTCGATCTACGCAATAACTCGATTGACCGTATCGAAAGTAACGCTTTTTTGCCGCTCTACAATCTTCATACACTCGAACTCTCTGACAACAAGCTCCATACTATAGGAGCACAGCTCTTTAACGGTCTGTTTGTACTAAATCGCCTGACCATGTCCGGAAATTCGATTTCGAATATCGACACGATGGCGTTTCGCAATTGTTCCGATCTCAAGGAACTGGATCTCAGCGGTAACGAGCTTACTGCAGTGCCGGATGCATTACGCGATCTCGCCTTCCTCAAGACCCTTGACCTGGGCGAGAACCGGATCAGCGAGTTTCACAACGGTTCCTTCCGTAACCTTCATCAACTCACTGGTCTACGTCTAATCGGCAACGACATCGGTAATCTGACTCACGGGATGCTCTGGGACTTGCCGAATCTCCAAATCCTCAATCTGGCTCGGAACAAAGTGCAACACGTGGAAAGGCACGCGTTCGAACGTAATATTAAATTGGAAGCCATCCGCTTGGATGGCAACTTTCTGTCGGAAATCAACGGTGTATTCACTAGCATCACTAGCCTTCTGTTACTGAATTTATCGGAAAATCACATAGAGTGGTTCGATTATGCCTTCATACCTGTTAATCTTAAGTGGCTCGACATTCATGGCAATTTTATTGAAAGTCTTGGTAATTATTATAAAATTCGCAATTCTAAAGTGAAGACTTTGGACGCTAGTCACAATCGCATCACTGAACTCTCACCGTTGTCTGTGCCAGATAGCGTGGAGTTATTATTCATCAACAACAATTACATTAGCACCGTACGACCGAACACATTCGCTGATAAAGTGAATCTCACTCGGGTTGATATGTACGCGAACATGATCGAGACGATGGAATTAACATCGTTACTGCTGACCAAAGTACCGGAGAATAAACCGCTGCCAGAGTTTTACATCGGTGGCAATCCCTTCAACTGCAATTGCTCGATGGACTGGTTGCCGGCCATCAATAACCAAACCTCGACAAGGGAATATCCGCGTGTCATGGACCTTGACAATGCCATGTGCCGTACCTCCGGGCCGCGGGGAGTCGCCATCGTCCCGGCCTCGACTGCACGCTCGGAACAGTTCCTCTGCCGCTACGAGGCGCATTGTTTTGCCCTCTGTCATTGTTGTGATTTTGATGCCTGTGATTGCGAGATGACCTGTCCAGCAGGTTGCAAGTGTTACAATGACCGTACGTGGAATACGAATGCAGTCGATTGCTCAAGTCTTGGAGTCGAAGAAATCCCGCGTAGGATACCGATGGATGCCACCGAAGTCTATCTGGATGGGAACGTGTTACGAGAATTGCAGAATCACGTGTTTATCGGTCGTAAGAACATGCGCGTGTTATACGTAAACGCCAGTGGCATTGAATCCATCCAGAATCGCACCTTCAACGGCCTCAACAACCTGCAAATTCTACATCTCGAAGACAATCGTATACGTGAACTCAAGGGTTTCGAGTTTGAACGATTATCGCACTTGCGCGAGCTCTATCTACAGAACAATATGATTGGTTTCATTGGCAATCTTACGTTCTTGCCGTTGCGATCGCTTGAGATTCTTAGATTGCACGGCAATCGGTTGGTAACCTTTCCAGTGTGGCAAGTCACTTTGAACGCTCGATTGGTCGAGTTATCGCTAGGCGGCAATCCATGGTCGTGCCGCTGCAAATTCCTGCAGGAGCTGTCTTCTTGGGTGTCAGACAATGCGCATAAAGTTATTGACGCTGGTGACGTATGGTGTTATTACGGCGGCGACGCCAGACCATCTTATCGACGTCGTTTGAATGTCAACGAGACCGCCTGTTCGGATTATTTCGCTCAAGGTGGTGTCATTGAGAGTATCATGGTATCGGACTATTTACCGTTGGTAGCTGCCACTCTCTCAGCCATCATTGTTTTGCTAGTGATTATAGTACTCGCTTTCGTGTTCCGCGAACCGGTCGGCGCCTGGGCCTATTCCAAGTATGGACTGAGATTCTTGCGCACGAAACCGGGTAAAGCTGTAACGACGGCGAGCATGGGTCCTGCAGCAGCGATGGCTGCAGGCTGCTGCGACGCCGATCGCGATCGCCTCTACGATTGTTACGTGTGTTACAGTCCAAATGACGAGGACTTTGTCTTGCACTCGTTGGCAGTCGAATTGGAACACGGTGCGGCTGGTCTGAGACTCTGCCTCCATCATCGGGATTTGCCTTGCGTGTTGCGCGCTTCTGCACCCGCACCAGCCGTCCTCGAGGCGGTGGACGCATCTCGACGCGTGCTAATTGTGCTTACCCGTGATTTCCTTCAAACCGAATGGTCGCGTTTCGAGTTTCGCGCAGCGCTGCACGAAGCATTGCGCGGTCGTGCCTCCCAGCTGATCGTCATCCAAGCTGGCAATATTAGTATCGAGGTTGAACGCGATCCCGAGCTGCGGCCCTATTTGAGAACGGCAGCGCTCATACTTACATGGGGCGAGAAGAGGTTCTGGGAACGGTTAAGGTACGCTATACCGTCGTCCACGACAACTGCAATTATTGCTACTAGTACCACTACCACCACTACAGCCGTCGGCGATGTATCCGTCGAGAGCAAATCGTCACCGTTGGTGTACAAACGCAACATCAACACCTACACCCTGGACGGTGGTGTCGGTAGTCTCGAGAAAACCGGGATGTCGACGCTGCGTGGCGGTCAACGTGCTGCGCTCTTCAAGGACGCCTCGTCGGCGTTGATGCTGCAACACGCGCCGCCCGCTTATTCGTGCGGCGGTGCCCCACTTCCCCCTATGTTGCCACAGCAACAACAGCAGCCGCAGCTACCACCACCATCGTCGTCGCCGGCGCAACCCAGGTTAACCGTCAATCACGCCTACCGGGACGCGATGCCAGCTAGTAATCTCATCACGACCACTGTCGCCACCACCAACACCGCCAACTGCGGCGTTGGCGAGGACCACAGGAGACCGCTGTCCGAGCACATCTACTCGTCCATCGACTCGGACTACTCCACCCTTGAGAGGACCGCCTGGAGGCAGCAGCAACCACCGCCACCACCGCCCCCGCCCACTTCTGGACAGGCCTACCTGGTTTAGCTCCCTGCGAACGATCCCGATATCCCCGTGTGGGACTCATGGGACTGTCATACTGTCGATCCGACTACAAGAACGACGAGCGACAGTAGTCGTTCTGAAAAGGTTGTGCTAAGTCTTGTCCACGTGACGCACGATCGACAGATTGTGAATTTTCGAAAACGTTGCGCGCGTGCCGAGTCACGAACCCCTGCGAAATATGTGTACATAGTTCAGGGACATCGTCGCAAAGGACGAAGGACGGAGTATTCGCATATCATAATTATCTCTAGAGACTTTGGGGATGTCTGTTGCGATAATGATTGCGCCGGTTTCTTTTTTGCTCAATGAAAATTTTGATCTTTTTATGTTGTTGGAAGATTGACATTTCTTTACTTCTTTTTTTTATCTCTTTTTCTCCTTTATTTTTGTTATGTTTATTCTTGACTTTGCAACTTCCTTTACTTTATACATTCATGCTTAATGTAATAAGTCTTTCGGCCTATTCCCTTATTGTCAGGATTGCACATTGCGCATTCTTGATATAAATACGAATTTCGTAACAGCGTTTTGTGCGAATGTTTTGTTCAGGTATACAGAGTGTCCCCGAATCTCGTTTATGCATAGAATTGACTTTTTTTTTTATAGAAATGAACAAAACTTTGTAATAATTTTTTATTTGCATTTTTGTAATTACTATTTGCGAGTTCTGAACGTGGGAATTAAGCGCAAAATACAAAAATATTAATTTTTTTTTCGGTGTTTAACTTCAAGAACTATTCTTTTTTATGTTCTCTTTTTTTTTTAACTCAGAAAACTTCCTGCAGATGAGCTCTATTACAGATTGAATATCAAAATTAGCTTGTAATTTCCTTAAATAATTTCCTTGACTCGAAATTCATATAAGATTCAACTGTTATTAAAATGAAAGGTTCTGAGATTCTCTGTGCACCTCTGTGCATCCCGTTTACCTCAGATGCTTTTTAGCACCCAAAGATCTCAAAGTCCGCGCGATCACGCGCGGATTGTCAGGCCGTCTCTTTCGTGGCGGCGATTTCACCTTCGTGTAAATACTTCCTATTTACGACGAATCCGTGTAAATAACATTCTCTACTACGCAATTTGCGTTCGTGTACGTATGTACATTGTACATATACAAACATGTAACTGACACATGTCGCATTTCAACGTCCTCGCCGCATAATAGAATCATGATGCTAGCTTTGACTCTGAAACTTTCGAGACTAGGTAGATGATTTTTTGTAATTTTATATGTCCGCAGGGGAGAAAGAACAAGAAAGATAGTATGAGTGAGTGAGTGAGAGAGTGAGTAAATGAGAGAGAGAGAGAGAGAGAGAGAGAGAGAGAGAAGGAAGAGGTAAGATGATTGTACGATATGTAAATATGTATATTGGGTATATACTCTTTATCGCCGCGCCTCGTGTAAGATACAGTTCGCCGCGTAAAAGAGAAGGTAAGAATCGAGTGAGAGAAACAAAAGCGTGAGACATGCGCCCGCGCGATCCGGCGAGAAGCAAACCATGCGAGCGTTTGCGCATGTGACGTGAGACTTAACTGTATACTTTTGATTTATTTAAATCATGTGAATAAATTTATAAAATATGTTACTACTTATCTTCACAATATACGCCTTGATATCTTAATTCTGGCAGCGATTATCGTCGAAGTCCATTTCGAAGATTTCTTAATTTACTGCGAAATGCATTTGAAGGAAAAAATTCTATTACAATATTACAATTTGGCATATCGTAACGTAGAAATTATAAATAATGTCATATATATTTCATAAAGAGGGTAATATATAAACGGAGAATATATGTGCAAGATATTATGGGGGTGATGATAAATTTATATTCACATTAATATCGCTTGCCACGGCACTAACTGAGAATTTCTTGAATTAACGATGTGACGACATTAATTGTTATGTCTAAAACGGAAAGACGCTTAAAAATGAGAAAATAGTTACAAAACAGACTAATTGTGCATTCGCCGATACGTAGTCATAATATGAGATCAGGGCAACATAACACTTTTTTCTTTTTTATTACAATTCACGATGTATTTTTACAACTTGACACATGAGATTAGATCTTCAAATTATAAAATTTTTGAGATGGGTTTTTCTTGAGAGGTCTACCGAAATAATATAAGTACAGTTCCATAAGCAGGCGAGCTTAAAAGCGAGAACTCGAGGAGCACGTGTTCTCTTGAATACGGAGAAGGGGAATCTCTTTCTTTCCTTTGGTGGCGCAAGTTGGAGGAGTCGTTTTTTCTCCGCGAACCGAGTTGCGGCGAAATTCAGATCGATTGAGAGAACGAGAGACAGAGAAAGAGAACTTATTTCCATATGGTAATTTCGCGCTACGATTGGTTAAAATATTCGCGCAAATGCATTATCCGAGCGTGTGCGGAGGAAGGGGGAGGAAGAGAGCGGGAGAGAGCGAGTGAGCAAGCGGGGTGTGTGCAACCGTGTTGTTTCCCACACAGCCCCGGCTTTCTCTCTTCTCTCTCTCTCTCTCTTTCTCTCTCTCTCTCCCTCTTTGTTGTTACCTATATATCGTGGTGCGCGGCCGTGTGCCGGCTATATAGACCGCGAACGGAACATTGATCCTAGTCAGCGGCGCCGCGCACTCACTGCACACCATCTGCACACTTACATTATTAATGCGCCTACGACCGTCACCGCACCACGACCCGTACCTGCGCGGAGACGATGTATGTTTCTGTTGTTTGCGAAATCTTTCCGCGACCAAGTGTAAACACCGGGAATATCTCGCGCGCGTGTAGCATTTAAGCGCCGTGTGACGATTCGCAATTCCGCAATTCCGCGATTCGAATCTTACTGAATTTAAAACGGGATGTCTCTTTTTACTCAGATTTTTCTCCTTGAGACATGAAATGGATTATCGCGGGGTCGATGTTCTCCTGACGAAACTTGCTTACGATAGAGAGTCTTAATATCGACAATTCAAAGACTCGGAATGATTAATAGCCTGGATTAAGCTTGATGCATCTTTCTTTGACTAATTTCAAATTAAATATACTTGTATTATATTTCAACTTCGTATCTGCTTCTGAAAGGACATTGGCAATTATTAATAAATATAGAATCCGGTTATCACATCTTCGAATAAACTATGTGATAATTTACTTATTGGATAAACAAAAGAGTAAGAGAGTAAGACAATGAGCTGAATCGAAAGGTGGTACAACCCAGCCTTAATTCGATATGTAATTACTAAAACGTTAAAAATGAAAAAAAAAACTTCCACCTTTAAGTCCTGAAAGAAAATATTAATCTATTAATGAATGGTTCTAGATACAATGACCGTCCATTGACCAAAAATGCCAATTTATTCCATATCATACATACACATCGATCATTGATTATTCTTTAACGTTAATGTCCAACGATAAAACATACACATATACTTGATACGCGAATAGTATTCTTTACGTGTCGTATATAATTATTTATAATTGAAGCTCCCGCATAGCTCAAACATAAATCGCGATCGCTGTCGCGGAGTTGCGCCACGCAGGACGACGCATAAGACTGAAAAAGGCGCGTATGTTACTTTAAAGAAATATGGTTTCCTCTCCACACTGGAGTCTCTCCGTATTCTAGCACAAGTGGCCGCGCTCGGAACCAGTTTGCCCGCCTTGCTATGGAATGTAAGGACGGCTGTAATTATTTGCAGCGCGTAGAGCCGCTGACCGCCGCGCCGCGATCGAATCTAGGCGTGTAGAATCGCCGCTATGATCCTTGCGATCTCCTTGCGGTATATCTCGACGTCCCGATTTCCATCCGCCGTCATCTCTCGCGATAGGCTGCCATTGTATCCGACAACGCCCGCTGATCCTCCCCGCCTCTCCCTTTTCCTTCCCGTTAACGGATCCGCGTCGTGGAACAGAAATCCACATAATTCGCGCATAGTTCGCAAGCACTTTGCTCCAACACTTTGCGACTACAAGTTAAAATTATTTCCACAGTCCGGAGTTATCTCTCGCAGAGAGATAAATTCGCTTCCGGTGCTGCCTGCTGTCCTTTAATTAATAGTTACATATTGTATTCTGTACATCAAGTACAGACAAGCGTAAATATTTGTTAAGTTACTGATAACGTTTTCATTCTTCATACGATATATTCTGTTGTATGCTGAGTTCAAAATACGTACAATATTCACCGAATTACTGCAATTACGGGGACTTTCGTTGCGTAATAAAACGTATTTATAAACGATTAAGAAAGTAAAACTCTAACTCTAACAATAAGAACACGACTAACGTTATTTCCTCTTTGCTTTGATAAAGATTAATGTTGTTTAAAATAATTTTCCTTGAAGGTTTACTTTCTCGGTCTGATTTTTACCACATGAAACGATAATTACGCGAATTATAATGTCAATGTGATTTCGATTCAACGCGAGAAAAGGAGAATAATCCCGCGATAATACGCTTGAGCGTCCTCGAGATTCGCGGGAACGCCTTTCACTGGGCATTTGAGAAAAGGTGGGTGCCATGCGTCGGCGTCAAGTTCGTTATTTGGGTCGTTCTTGCAAAACACTATTCAAAGCTCGCTGTTCAGCGCTCGCCGGCCTTGACGGGCAACTCATTTCAGTGGCGTAATCGATGACAGGTCTCGTCAGTTCAAGAAGATGTCATCCTGTCCTTTGAAGAAATCGATTTTATTTAGTTAAATAAACTTGTTTTCTTTTTTTCCACTTGAAATCTGCATTCGTATTCTAAGCGGTTCTAAACATTATTTTGGATAACATATAAACGGATGAAATATAATTGAAAAAGAAACGATAACTAAAAAGACTTTTTATTTCTGATTATGCTTAATGCGTTTACGCGGATACCAAGAGGATCTTAACGCTAGCGAGACGAAATATCGCACGCGATAATGTCCCGTTTATGAGCTTCATAGTTAACAGTGGTTTACGTTCGCGACAGTTATACTACGTATTACACAGGATGTCGTGGGTGGGAAGACAGTTAACGCCGCAAGTACACGAACGTAGTGGTAGGCAATGCGCGAGTCGTGCAACAACCTGGTCGCTCACCTCTGCTATCACCGTCCCGTCGAAGGAGGTAACGAGAACCACTCGTTTACCCTTATTCAAACGGCTAATCGAAATAGCTAAGCAAGTTGTCTCGACGTGTAAACCTTTCGGCCGTGTAAACCGGACGTTAAGTCCCGTGCTCCCGATAAAGACTCGAGATAGCCGAATTCATTTTCAATTCCCTCGCCAGCTCGATCGCTGCACCGGGCTGCACGATCCATGAGAGATCTGGTTCCAATTCTCTCAAGGTGCGCCGCGCCGTGCCAGTTAGATCGTTTTTTACGAGCGCACCCGCTTAAAGCCGGACAAAGCAAAAGGGCGAAAAAAAAAGGAAGGACACGAAAAGAGAGGCAGGGTAAAAAAACTTTTACGTACCTACCTATCTACCTATCCGATGAGGACGCACGCGCGCGCGCGCGCGCGTTAAAATCCTCGTCCATTTCTAACACGCTCGAATAAGCAACGACTGAACGACGTCAGGGCTCCGCTCGCTCGCGGACTCGCTTGCGTGTAACGCGCTACGGTCTCGCAAGCAGGATATACACGTATATACATGTATACGTGTACACATACGAATGTCGTTTTCCCGTAGCGAGGTAAAGTCGATCGAGATATCGTTGGCGGGTTTTGTGACTTGCGTGACGACTGCCATGTTTGCAGAGAGAGAACTTTAGCGCGCGACTCCGTTGCCCCGCGTGCCCCGTTCTCGTGATACCTTCCTGCCTCCCTTTTCCTGCCCCCTGTTGTCCCGCATGTTCCTGCCACCTGCGCCATCGCGCTAGCTCGCCTTGCACGCATGCAACATAGTCGCCCTCCAGTGCTTTCCTCCCCCACCCGCTCTCTTTTTCACCTCCGCACGCCGTGCACACGTCAAGTTGCATCCCCCTTTTACCCTCTCTCTCTCCCACTTGGCGCACCCGCACTCGCAACTCGTCCGTTTAAACGTGTACCGGTGAACCCGGTAATTTCGCGAAAACTGCCACCACACACCGTCGTCACTGTCGCGGCCTCGTTTTTCCCTTCCACTTTTTTTTTTCATTCCCCTCGTCCATCTCTCTCTTTCGTTTTCCCATAATAAATTTGCCTCTCTTCGTTCATCTGTGACTGATCTTTCCCCCTTCCACCATTTCTCCCGTTCGCCCTTTTAACGATACCATGAGCTACTATGACACACCGTTACGGGGCTACCCCGAAGCGGATAGAGCGTGCACACACCACGTGTCTGCACGCAAGCCTATCTTGCACGCTTCCCTCGGCGTCGGTATCGGCGTCGGCGTCGGTAGCGACGTCGGGGAGCAGTTTTAAGAGCATGTCCCCGCAGAAAACCGCGAAGAGCGTAAACCCTGAAGCCTTTTCCAAGTCTGTTAAAAGATTATACTGTCTACCCTTATTCCAATAAGACAATGGTTGTCGACTGTTCCTCGCCCTTATCGCGAGAATGCTCTTTCAAATCCTAACTCTTGCTCGTTTCTACTCTTCAATGTATAGATTAACTTTCATCTCGGTTCAACTTACTCTTCAACCTGTTTTTTATTCTTAGAACTAGGAAAAGATGAAGAGTTAATTAAATCGAGATTATAATTAAAGTACATTGATAGAAATTGGGCGTCTGACTCCTTTAGTAAACACTACGATCGTTTGCGCGGCACGAAAAGTGTATAGGTATCTACCTCTCTCGTACATCTTCGTTCGTTTAACCGCTCGCTCGGCTAACCTGACCATCGTCGATGGCCCTTTACAATTAATCAGTCGCGCGAACCGTCTGGATAAGAACTACGCATACGAAGATATACAAACGCGGGGGGTCGTCGCAGGCATGGGCGTCGCGAGTCGATCGCATTTTTCTCACAAAAAGAAAACAAGAGAGAGTGGACGAGAGAGATGTGTAATTTAACGTAATAATTTGTCGATTCATTGTGCGAAGCAAATTTTGGGTTATGATCCCCACGTATTTTTATCTTATTCTAGTCAAGCTTTCATCTCTGCTGACTGATTCGATGCATGTCGGAGCAGAAACTCTTTCTCGTTTCAATATCGCGCTTTTGTATCTCGAAATTAAAGTCAATTCATATGCAAGAACGATTTTGCACCTCCAACTTCCGCATTTCTTAGGTATTTAACGATAAATATCGTACATGTATATCGTACATTAAGCGATTCTCTTGGACACAATATTATACACTTCATTTTGCGAACAATCGTTGATATCGAATTTACAGATGAGGAATTTCATTAGAAGATTACGCGCTTTTCGAGTACCTACTTATTAATATTGTATACATCATATATATATATATATATATATAATATAATTTATTTATGTAAAACATATAATATTTATTTTTTTTATCTGCCGGTTAGATACCAGATGTGCATTACATTGAACACAAATGTCATTTCTATCAATATAGATTAACTTTAATCTCGATTTAACTTACTTTTTATTTTTTTCTTGCAATTTTGAGAATTAGAAAAAGATGAAGTGTAAATTACCTCGAGATTAAATAAAGTTAATGTATATTCGTAGGAATGGGCCTAAATAAGGAAATCTTCTTAAATCCCTTAACAGAATTTCCTTAACGCATATGCACCCTCTTTCCCTTGTCAGAGAAACCTCGTCGCGGCGCCCATGTCCGTATATAAGTGGGCGAACGAGGCGGCGATCTAAACTGGAAGGTTCCGCGCTGCGTGACCTGTCACCGTGAGCGTTGCTAGATTTATACGCGGACGCTAACTTGTCGCATATTTACCCCCTCATCGAGTTGTTACCCCGCGCCCCTTTCCGTCACAACCCTGCCAGCCTTCGCGAACCTGTCTGTCGCCCCTGATAGACCCCTGAGCACTACGAGCGCTCACCTTTCGTCCCGTTCTTGCAGTACGAAATTTGCCCGATGTACAAGAAGGGAGAAGCACCCTTCATCATATTTATTCATAATAAGAAGCCCTAAACTACGTGTCGTTTTAAAATTTTGTGATTTTTTTTTTTTGTTAAGAAGAATTTCATATTACACAATAGTACACATAAGGGTCTTAAAATGAATAAAGTTAGATGGTGTATCTATATTGATGTACAATCAGAAAGAACATGATCGGAAGGATCGTTTCTATTGTACTTTTCCCCCTTTTTTTTTTCTTTCTTAGAGGAGCCGCACAAGGAAGAAACTAACGAGTCTTTTCGTTATTTTCATCTCTTTAAGCTGGCCGAATGTCCCACTGTGCAATCTCCCTCGCCCCACAGTGACACGGTCCAACAATGCGGGGATAGACGGCCTGCCGCCGGATTCAGATACCGAGAATGTCACACGCCGACGATGACTTTTTTTCTTTTGCCAGCCGGTTTCTTTCGTGCTCAACTGCGCCGCGTAGTAGGCGCGCGCTTGTAACGCGGTCAGGTAAGCCGACCTGCGAACCCAACGTGCATCGACCACCCGTACAGGGTGGTCCTAAGGTTTTCATTGAGTTTCAGAAACGTATTTCACAAGGAATGATTTGTACGCGGAAGGAACAGTTTTGTCAAAATATCTAAAAAGGACTCCGCACAAATTATATGAAAAAAGTGGCTTTGGTCAAATTAGCTGAAACTGTGATATTTTGTAGATTATGAGATGCTGGTCGGAAGTTTCCTTGGGCAAAACTGTAAAACGAAGGACAGATTTTGCTGTAGCACTATTTGAAAGTTGAGTCCAATCGGACTGAAAAGTATCTATTTTTATACGTTAAACTATTCATTTTTTTTTTAATTGTTGAGCTTGATACTTTTACATTAAAAAATAAGTAATTTGCAATGTGCATATTTGCAAACATTTTTAAAGCAACTATGTGATTTTTACATTGATTCATTTATCTCATCATTTTGTGTATAAAGGGATTAAAGTACAGTCAAAAAAATAAATAGTTCAATAGATAAATATATTTTTCAGATAAATATATTTTTCTTATCACAATTTCAATCAATTTAACCGAAACTATTTTTTTCATCTGATTTACACGGAGTCCTTTAGTTATAAATATAGATCTAAAAATAATTTTGTTAGGTTATCAAAATAATTATGTAAGATACTGAAATTGATTGCTAGAACGTAAAAATTGTTTACAGCATTGTTTATTATTGTTGAATTTCCTATATAATTATTTTGATGGTCCAATAAAATTTCAATCTATACATAGCTGAATTTCAAAATTTTTCAGCAAAATCTCGTTCTTTTTGTATATAATTTAGATTTTTTTAAAACGCACAATACATAAAGTTTGGCAATCTATGGATATTTTATATAATGTTTAGTTATTTTACATATAAAGAAATTCTTTATAATTTTCTTTTGATATTTAATTGTAGATAAATTTTCAATGTAATATGATATTTTATTCGAAGTTGTTTTAATACTTTAAGACGTTTCCCAAAATATATTACAGACTTTTAATTTACTAGCTTTTAAGCGTACTTCAATTGATACGATAATTGAAACTTATACAAACATTTTGTATATAGCATATTAATATGCGAGTTTTATTGGATTTTAATGGATTTTAATTGACAGCTGAATTATTATATCATCTATTATTTATATATTCTAAAATTTTGAAAAAAAAAGTATAATAGTCGAGCTTGCACGAATTTATTCAAAATCTGCTTTGACTAAATATAAAATTTTCCTCATTTAATTAGATTTATTCTCGTCGGTTTAAATCTGTATCATATTGTTCATTCGAGAACACGTTTTTATGTTTCAAGATATATAATCTTGACTCTTATAAAACACCCAGTACATTCTACAAGCAGGAGCTGTTCGGCGAAGAGATCAAACAGCGAATCTATCGTCCCTTTGTAGCGGTGGATTCTGTCCGACTCGGGACAATAAATATCCCTATCGATGGTAGAGGGAAGACATCGGGGGAAAGACATCGTGTCGGATAACGAGATATTGTTACTTGTTAGAGACCGTATTTGAAAATAGGTGGGGAAACGGGAGACCTAACACATTTCGGGGAATTATGTAAATGGAATCTTGTAAAACCTAACTCTCTCCCCAGGTTTCTCTCATTCACCTCGTCTTCCCTACGTTCCTTCCGGCGCGGCGGATAAAGTTCGGCGTTAACGTCGCGGAAGCTTGCAAAGTGATGCGCGGTTTCGTCCGAGGCGCATCGACTTTCATCCGAACTTAGTTTTCGCGTGGAATTCGCGAAATTATAATTCCACGGAGTGTTTGTTTCACGCGGAATTTTCTCGTCTTCTCCCTCTCGCGAGAGTACGAGACAGATTTGTCACCGCGTCGCCGTCATCGTTCTCACGACATCTTATTTTCACTTGAGCAATTTTTCATAACACCATCAATTTTTCATCGCCGTCCGTTTTAACCATCCGCGCTTTCGTGCCACGCGATCAAAGGGACAAATCTGAAACTTGGCGTATTCTTCGAAAGGGCGCCTTAAAGCGCTGCCTGCCTTATTTGCATTATCGTTCCTCGTAGGTATTTGAAGGAGGTAATATGGGAACGTAATGCGACACTCGAGCGTCTCATCATTCTTGTACGTTCCCGCGTCTAAATAAGATCGCTTACGCGCGCACTTTCTTTTTGCCATTTCCGCAAAACGCGCGATGGCGCGTTTTGTACTGACGTATGCAAACGCACGGAATTTCCCCGTCTTCGAGACCATTTCCACGACAATTCAGATATGGAAATTGGAAACGCGAATTCGAATTGAACATACAACAATTTTATTTATTAAAATTCTTCCCGTGAAGTTGAACATAATGCCCTGCCAATGGCATAGCTGACAACAGCAGCACACCATCAAAAGTTTCAGATCATGTACGTTTAGATATATTTTATATTAATTTTATCAACTTTAAATTACATTTAATTAATTAATTGAATTTACAGTTATACATTTAATCACAAATGAGCTTTGTTAACATCCAAATAATTTTTGTGAATTTAAAAGACTTTATAATGTTTCGGTCTTTGAACTTTTTAATTATCGCTTTTTAATCTAATTATCAATGAGTGCGATTGAACTTTTTAATTACCGCTTTTTAATCTAATTATCAACAAGTGCGATTGTATGTGTGCAAATGATATAATATTTTACAAATTCGCGGATTTCATTAAATAGTATACAAAATTTTGTACATTAGTACTTGCGACGACTATATATAGTTTGCTCGAGAAGATACATATATCATCGTACTGTCATAGCAATATTATATTCGCAAATTTACGAAACGACACCATGCTATTTCAGTTGACGGCTTCGGTGATCGATATCGCGAGTCACGATAAAAACCACTGTCGTGAAAGTGACCTAAGCGTCATTCTGTTATCGATGAAAATTTTCTGAGTCACTTCTGAGTTGGGTGTTCGACTCAGGGGACCGAGGGTAGTGGAGAGAGAGAGAGAGAGAGGGAGAGAGGGAGAGAGAGAGAGAGAGAGAGAGAGAGAGAAAGGAGCCCACGACACGAGGGACAAGGGACAAGCGAAGGGGCGCCCAAAGGGACGACGAAACAAGGCGGTTCGGGCATCAACGGGGGATATCCTTCGGAGGGGATACTTTCGTCTCTCGGTCGGGTTGATGTCGTGACAAAAAAAAAAAGAAGAAAAGAAAAAAAAGAGACAGACTCTCTGAGTCCCGCTCCGATTTCCCGGCCGCCCTTCGTCTTCTTCGTCGTCGTCGTCGTCATCGTCATCGTTCGATACGTGTCTTCTCGTGGGATGTGTGTGTGTGTGTGTGTGTTTGCGCGCGCACGGAACATTATCCGGAACATACACACACACATACATAACGTGTACACAGGAATCTATTGTACAGACAACGACGTAACTAGAAGAAAGATTTATCAAGAGTTTGTTGGATTTATACGACACTCGATAACCCATCAAATTGAGTTTTTCCCGAGTTTTTCCTCTTGACGAGGTATTTATTTATACTCGCACTTGCGACAAGAAAGAAACATGTTCATTAATTTATTACACTCGATTCTCTTTATTAATAACGTCAATTTTGTTTTCTTGCTGTAATGACGGCGTGCTCACATTTCAATACACGCAGAAATGAGGTGACAATAAATATATGAGATATTGTCGTCTGACAAGGCTCGCTCTATCATTTACATCACGGAGAATTAATATATTGGTTAAATTCAATGCGTCAACAATATAAGAGTGACACGCTTACTCCGAGGGGATGCTCGGACGAAGGGAATGTGCTTAATAAAGTACTGAATGGGTGTGGATTCGCGTAGTTACGCCACTGCGTACATTCGTACATACGTTCCAGTATGAACGTACGTTTCGAGTTCACCTCGGAACGCTCGGGAACGCTCCGCTCCGCTTCGCGCGTTCGGACGGCTGGCGCGCTACGCCGACAGGCGTAGCTTTTCTCGGAGGTTAGATGCGCGTGATAATGCGATCCACGGCACATCGGTATCCTCGCGGAAGGCTCGCGCGCACGAAGCGAAGTGGAAGAAGGAGCCTGGGCCACAGGAGAGAAAGAGAGAAGGAAAGTGAGACGCGGCAGAAGGAAAAGCAGGAGAGCAGCCGGGAGTCGGGAGAAGGAGGAGGATGAGGTCGCGCGGCATGGCGTGGCGTAGGCAACGTACCGGCGCGAAGGAGGGGGGTAGCTCGTGGGTATACACCCTACGATGGAGTAGGTATGCGGGAGTCCGCTCTCGGTCGGCTATGGCTAGAATGGCGGGTGTGGTACGTGACTATGCGCGCAGGATAGAAGAAGAAGGTCGAAAAGATGGGACCAAACAGGGGAGCGGGCGAACGGGTGGAGGGGGTGGAGGGGGGGGTAGGGGGAAACGGGAAAGGTTGGTGTAGAGCAGGAAGAGGGCTACCGGAGAGCTGCGAGAGGATGCGTCGGTTCCGTTATCGACCTGCAGCAGGGCGTGGCTCTCGCGCGCGCCCCCCTGCCCTTGTTCCCCCT